>JAZGTJ010001870.1:0-48778 GCA_036877575.1 Botia almorhae
TTCTAAAGTGAAAACATTTAGAATAGAAACTGGATAATGTAATAAAACAAGCTATTTATGTCAAAGCTTAATGTGACTGAACGCTAGCATTAGCTGCTTATCTGAAGGCACTTTAGACTATTCATAATTGTTGTGAAATAGCTGCCTGTCTAAATTTCCCCTGAATTACTCTTGGGGGGATCAGGAACGCTCAACTGACTAATTTGTCAGTCTGGCTATATATACATATCTACTTCTTATGCAGATATATTACAATAATGTACAGAAATTTACATTATATATACATGAACTGAATGACAAAGACCAAACCTAAATTCTGTCATTATATACTCACCCCACATGGTTCTAAACTCTTATGCTTTGTTAGTTTCTTATGCAACACAAAAGGTTAATTTATTTGAAAAATCTTTACCGAAGCTCCAGAATAGATTTTCATACCATGTCAGTTTATAAAGACCATGTTTGTCAAGCTCCATAAAGGATCACGGACAAATATAAAACACACATATTACTTGTGCATTTTTGTTTGTGTTTGCTTCTGTGAGGAACAAAGAGAAATTTAAGTTATTGATCACCAAAAATCTTTCATCCACTTATCACACAAAATCAACCTGGTGCGCCACGTTTAGTTATACACACACACACAGGAAACAATGCAGTTGTTAATGGGAATATAGCATATGGATTACTTTCAGCATTATTTTGTCCTTTATGGAGCTTGACAAAATGTCACTGTTATTCTTTTTAAAGCTAATTAAAAATTCTTTATAACATCTTTTTTTTGTATCCCACAGAAAACACAACACACAATACAAATGCGAGGACGAGTAAATAATGACAGATTTTTACATTTTAGCCGAGTTATTCTTTTAGATGAGAAAAAGGTCATTTAAAACATTTATGGTAATTCCTTGGGAGGCAAATTCCACAGAGCGCAGTGTGCCCTAGTAATCTGTTAAAAATAAATGATTTGAAAACGCACATTGAGCTTTTCCATTAAGTTTGTTTGTCCACTAAACCTTGGTTAGAATTTCGGCCCAATCACACTGGCACAGAACACCCGCCCTCCCCAAAAGACAAGACAGACATGTGTTTAGGAGTCGATCAAGCCCGGCTATGATCGAATGAGAGTTCAATGCATCCACTTGACAGAAATTTACAGCAAAAATGTTGGTCTATCCACACTGAGAATGACACAAATCACAATGACAGTCGTAAAAAAAGCTAAATGCTACAATGAGTTGTTATTTTTGTAAAAGCAACAATGACCATTTAAAATAAGAAGACAGGAGACTTCTTCTAGTGAAGAGAGTGTTATTCTGCAGTCGGTTACACAGGAAGATATATTGGATGAGTGAGAGTTTGTTTGTAATGTCGTCTTCAGATGGAAAGAGAGGGAATGAGGAAGAGGGATTCACAACACAGCTAGATGCAGGGCAGGCAGAGGCTATAGCACAGCCACGGCGGGTGATCGTTAGATACACAATGGAAGGGAACAGAGCTCGGAAAAAATGCGGTATGTAGAATCAGCCCCCAGACTATGGAACAAGGAAAAAAATAGAAACAAAATACAAGCACAATCAATGAAACCATCGGTGCCAGGGCATGGCTAGAAAATGCATGTCATATTACTATTGTTATTATTATTATTTGTATTATTATTATATGCACACGTTTTATATGGATGCATCTTTTTTCTATTGGTGCAAAAGCATGGCAATAAAATGAACATACAACAATTACTACAGAATTGCCAAATATTATACATTAATGCATTTTTTTCTGTTGCTGCAGCATGGCTAAAAATGCAAGCATATCATTATTTCCTATGTCATTTTACCGTTGTTATTATTATATAAATGGCACTGATATCGTGTATGGATGCAATCGTTTATCTATCCAGACATGGCTGGCCATGGTGAGCTTTAGGATTTAGGCGTTTCTCCAACATTAAAGCCGAATTAAACACACACTGCAGGATGCGATCCAATTTTAATATAATCTACCTCGTTTATCGATTATTTGTTGCAGGCAAAAAAACGTAGCCTCTTACACGAGGAGCAGGTTCAGCTGAGGATATTTTGTGCCACTGCAGCTGCCCACCAGTATACACTGACTGCTGAAGCCATGTTTAATTATTCATAAACAAAACCGCACACAGCGGAACGGATGTGAGGGAATTTAACGGATCGTAAAGCGTCCTCGACACTAAAAACGACGCGACACACAAGAACGCGTCCTGTATAATCCATGAACACTGCGCACAAGGGAGCGATGTTTTTCGCTATAGTGCGAGCGTTCTGGTTTGTCGCGTACTTGCAGTGTAGACAGCTGCGTTGATTACAGCGACAGCGAGCTCGTTATGTCACACCGCGCAAATTCAAGACCAATATAAAGAGGTAATAAACAACAATAAATAAACGCTTTAAGGTAATTCGAGATTAAATATACACCGCGCTTGACACAAAGAATGACGCTTGCGTTCTGCGATGTCCAAATAGTAACCTGATATTTATATTGCAAATTTAAGATGATATATATCATATTTAGTATATATGTAATACAACTAGTATAAATAGTGATTGATATGTTGTGTAAAGTCGCGCCACTAATCAAATCGCAAAGTCTCCGTATTTGTGTTACAAAGACGTACGCGACGCTCCGCGCAGGCCAGCTGCCTTTGCTCGTGTCCGAGCGACGCTTCGTCGGACCTAAAAATCAGACGAGAGTAAATAAAGCACAATTACCTCTGCTTCTTACAGAACCGAAGACAGGAAGAACCAGATATCCGACGTGAACTAACACCATCCTGGCTCCTTTGTTGCTGTGCTGCCCATGGACACCTTCGCCTTCCAATACGAGACCATTCAAAATGCAGCCCAGACGCCAGCTGCCCCGCACACAAAGAAAATTCCAGCCAATCAACGAGCCCCGTGCCGCTTCCTGTAACTGCGGACGCAGCCAATCAGAGTGGTCGGCACGGCGGCGAGTCTTTTGTGAATTATCAGTGACATCAGAGCCGCTGGATTGCGCACTGGACGCAGCGGAGACGCACCGCTTCTGCGCCGACGGATTTGTACACTGTGACGTCAGGGTGTAAATACTGAAGCAGACAAACGTAAAAAGCGCAAAAATGTTCCGCATCGTTAATAATATAACACCACACCGTTTTCTCTGGTACAGAAATAGGCATATTCAGGGTTACATCTATAGACGGCATCCCTATGACAATACAGCGGTATTGTCATTTGGACTTAATCATCAGATAAACAGTAGTGCATTATGTATCAGTAGCCTTATGTATTACAACAAACTCAAATGTAACATATATTGGCGTGTTACATTTAATTGTGCGCCACAGACTCGAATGATACAATTTCAAACCGTGTTAAAGAAAGGTGTGCAGTTTTTTTCTAATTCAGCAATCTTACAATTTCCACGTGGCAGGGAAAAATCTTTAGACTTGTGGGACCTGACACAAATTTAGGGACCAGAATATTACAAAAAGCACTATGTACAATAGCAGCCTATAGACATTGTACGTCCTGTTGTGAAAAACGTTGTTTTGTATATTTCCATTGATGATTCTAAATCTCTTTCGTAACAGAGCAAAAGAGTGAATCACAGAGAGGCATGGACTGTTGGCTATAAAGGGGGTAGGTTACTTTGAAAGACTATACACTCCATATGTCATTCCTTATACCCCTTCAGGAGCCCCTTCCCCCGAACACACACACGTCTGAGCTGTGATTATCTCTGCTCCTTCTGTTCATACTTCTCACCATGACACTCAACGAAGACCCCCACCTCTCTCTCTCTCTCTCTCTCTCTCTCTCTGCCTCTAATTATAAAGTAACACTTCTTATTCAACATCAATTCTTCTTCTTATCTTTCACTCAGTTATTGAAGTTTTTCACTTTTTTATGGTGCCAAATGTCATTCATTATAAAAAACTAAAAAAAAATAGACTAACGTTTAATGTAACATTGTAAATCCACTCACCTTAACTCACCCAAAGTATAACATCTTTTAAAGAGACAGTATGGTTTTGTGTGTAAATAAATTATATATAAATAGCATTAATTAATAAATAGCATTCATGAAAAACAAGAACAAATCTTAAAACTTATTAAAATATGTCCAAACTTCTGAGGATGCAATATTAGCATTTACAAACCCCACAACAAAAATAACTTTTTGTAAATTAAAAATACTTTGAGTTGTTCCACTGATATTTCATAACTTAAGTGTGTAGGTATAATAGTACAGTAATGGCAATGACATTAAATACCTGTTTACCTATAGACTGTGTATATCACTACACAGCAGTAATAATCTTAATTTACACGTATATTATGCAGCATTAACAAATAAACAGATAAAACAGATAAAACAGTTGTTTGGCTGTTGTGGCTAACAATGACCTTTAGCCGTGGCTATATTCACAAGCACTTAAATATATCACTTCATTACAATACATGACTTTAGAACAAACAGAATATAACTTTGAAATTTATAATACTTCTTTATATATAATTGCATTAACATACACAAATATCATTTATATATTTAACATTATGCTGACTGAATTAAGCCACTTGATCTTGGATTAAAATTGCACAAGTAAATTTATACCACTCAAGACTAGAAACTTTTTCTGAATCAAAGCCAACAAACCCATTTGCATACAGCTGCAAGTGTCTATGGAGCAGAACTCCTTTTTTCTTTGTCATTCGGGATGAACAGCCCTGTGGCAGCTGCCTAGCTGTGACCCCCTAAGGTCAGAGGTCACAGACTGCTTTCTCACACTGGAGCCTGAGCCCTAAAAAATCTGTGCTGTTCTGAGTGTTCACTCATTCACGTTTAACACAAGTTTGTTAACTCATTTTTATATATAAAAAAACAGGAATCGTGGAATTACTCTTTAAATATCTCTATTTATTTATCTTAAAATAGTTTCATTTAATTCTACATAAATGCTTAAACAGAAAACTTGCAGAAGCAAAAAATATGAACACTTCTTGCTGTTAATTTAAAATACTGTCAAAATGAAATAAACAAAAAAAAGAGTAAATGATTAAAGGGAGAGTGTTTTGAAAACAGTGGAACTAACAAAAACACCCCTCATGTCAGGTGACTGTTGAATTTAGCCATGTTGAGCTGAGTCTCTGTTCTCTGGATGTGTTGTTGTTATTGCTGTTTAGAATGCTTAAATCACATTATCACATTAAATCACATTTTCAATCACATTATAAAACATACCAGCAGGAAATGACAAAGAACTGGCGAGCAGCGTGGAAGATCGGAACACAGGGCAGAATGATGATGTCATAACAAAAGCCCTGGAATTTTAAAATTAGGTCGCACCAGCACGTTTTTGTAAATTTGGAATTTAGATTTAGAAAACGTTATTATTTCAAGCTAGTTTTCTGGAATTCACTCACCCATGTCTTTCTAACCCCGTATGAATTTCTTCCATGAAGCAAAAAAAGGGCAGAAATCTTGTGTTGTACATACAATAAAAGTGGACGATGATTAGACCTGTCCCACAAACAAAGCAGCCCATCACTATTGAATCAACCTTTTCATCTACGTTGACATTTCGCAAACACTTTTATCCAACATGGTTTATAAAAGTGAGGAAAATAAAGCGACTCATCTTAGGGGAATAATAGCAATCATAGCAATAATATGATGATACTCAAATTTTTAACAACTTTTAGAGACAGTATCTTCTGCTGATATAAAACCTTAGCTGCAGTCAAATTTTTTAATCATGTGACAAAATGAAGATTATGAATATAATCGCACACTAATCGTAACTGCTTTATGGCCCTTTTTGTTCATTCTTTGAGTGCGGCTGTATGAATCACCTTCCACCTCTGCTGTATGGAAAACAAGCTCTGAGATTCTGATCTCATTTTGTGCATCACGGAAGAAAACAACATGGGTTTAAAAAACACAAGAATGAACCAATAAGTTTTTAACTTTGGGTGACAACTTTCTTTAAGAAATGAGGGCCCTGATTTACTGGTGAGTGAGTGTGTGGGACAGAAAAACTAACAACTTACAGTTTTAAAGCCATTAACAGAAAACAGTAGTACAAAGAAGCCCAAAGATTGGGTTAGTGGAGGGATAAGAAATGTGACATCATTCACAAAACGTTTAGGAACATATATATACCAGCTTCAATGATTACACTCACTACCGACACAGGAAATATAGATGTGACATTCTATGTAGCTTAGTGTTCTGAGTCATTACTTCCAGACCTACCAAACGTATAAACTCATTGATGGAGCTGCTGTCTCCTCACAGAAGGCTGAACATGAGACAGCAGCTTGAGGAGATCAACAGCTTTTACTCCTCAGGGCAATGAAGATCGGAGATCTGTGAGTTTGAAGATGTGCCTGTGTGATTAAAGCCTTTTACAAAAACTCAGCAACTACCTTGGGTAACACTTTTGCTTTGGAATTACAATTTGCCTTTTGCAACACATCGTTTACTTAAGAATCGTATGTCCCATTAACAGGTTTAATTAAATATATAGAATTTAATTAAACCTATATTTAATAAAACCTGTCCAATTAAATATCTAGAGGGGCGGGTCACAGTTTAAGGTGGGGCTAAGTGATGCAGAACACCAATTCCACCTCTGAATTATTAGAAGGGTCAAAGGTCTAAATGTTTTTCCACATTTAGATAGCAAATATTGCTGGTACACAGTGGTCGGACAATGATAACCTTAAGGAAAAAAGCAAAACCTTTACTTGAATCATAAAATAAACTTAACCCCTCCCCTAAATTGATGTCATACTAAATATATTGACAAGACTTAGATTTAAAGGAACAGTTCACCTAAAAATGACAATTCTGGCATCATTTACTCGCTCTTGTGTCGCTCCAAACCTTCTTCCACGAACACAAAGATGTTTTGTTAAAACTTTGCACTGTCCTGTCCATACAGTAAATGTATGTACCGCAAAAACAGATCACATGACATGAGGGTGAGTAAATGACAACAGAATTTTCGTTTTTGGTGAACTATTTTTTAATATACAGTTTTCAAGATGCATATTGCTCTTCGAACAAATGTATATGTAACATCAAGTCAAACAAATATCAATAAATAGTTTTACTGGTGTTCCGGGATAGCAAGATGTAACCATAGAAACATGTATAAGAAACTAAGTTATAGTTAAATTGCTCATAAAGTCTATATGCAAATTAGACTCCATTTAGAAAACCAAAAAACTGTTTTTTCTTGTCACGTATTGATTGTATTCACAAGTATATATTTGAATAAGAAATTCCATTGGCATAATAAAAGCAAGGGTCAGTTTCTATGATAACAAGATATACATGCTCTGATAAACTCTAATGCTTAGGACACACACGCACACACATATTGCAAAAGCAGTATTGTGAACACACTCTTCGAGGCTTCTCACAGCAGCATAAAATGTGTAACAGTGAGTGTGAACACACACAATCTTGTTCACACACACACACACACACACACAGCAGTGGGGTGTTTGCTCTGGTGACACCAGCAAGTTTGTATCAACCTCAGCTAACAGGCTCACCAGCAGCTCAACAGGAAGTTACATCACAAGGGCACTAGAACAGAAAGGGGCGGGGTTTGGGAATATAAGCAAGCGACTCCTGAGGCGAACAGCAGAACTTTGTTTGTGTGTGGTGGGTGGGTTCTCTGGGTCGGGGGCAAAGTGACTCAAAACACCTGAAGATTCTTTCTGAAGATTGGACAAAGCAGCCCGGATTTTCTGATAAACTGAAAGAGGCCTGAATAAGCAATTAAGTTTGGTCAATTTCAACAGAAATGTTTTTAGCATAAAGAAACTGAAGCTTTTGTAAAGCATTAAAAGTTATTGCATTGTGACAATATTGTTGGTTAAACACAAACAACCCCATCGCTTATTACTAGAATAAATCTGGATGTTTAACTTTTGACTCTGTGGTCATTATTCTCAATAGTGATTGTCATTACTGTACTACAGTATTGTTTTGTTAGTTACAAATAACTTTAAGCATAACATTAAATTATTTTGATTTTGGAGTAAATATGACCCAGACATGTTCTTTACAGGTTTCATGAGATTCACCTTCGCACATTTAGCATGAATTTCCCTATAGTGCTTCTGCAGAACATTTGGGCTTGAAATACTTGGAAACTGTATTGTTTTGTAAATGTTCTTAAAATAAAGCATTTCAGAATAACATCTTACAAAAGTGAGCTTTGAAACCTGACATTGTAGAGTGAAAAAATTAGGAAGAATCCTCTCGTTTGTAGACGCGTCTAATAATGACTCACCCATGAAAACAGGCGTGATTTGCTCACATTAGTATCACAGTGACAAATAAATAATTAGGCATATCAAAGTGTATTAGAAGACAAGTGACAAGTTTGAAGGGTAATCAAATCTTGAAACTTTTCCTGTGTTCCTGAATCGAATGGTGAAATTAACTGTATATTGAGTCACTCAGCCCACCAATCATGTTTGTATGTGTCTAAGATGTGTCTAATTGTGTTTTCAGGGGTGTATGCGTGCATCTGATCACAGCAGATATCTGTGCCTGTCTTCATCCAGTGTCAGGTCGACCACCTCCGGAGGCGGAACCCAGCCAGACTGGGCGGAGACTGACGTCCATGGGGGCGGAGCTCTTTGTTTCCAGGAAGAAAGTGACTGGATCACTCCACCACGTGGAAATCGTGAGATGACACTAGGATGAGATTAAATATGCAAATGTCATAAAATAGTAAAAGTAACATTATCATAGTAATAATAGTAAATACAAAAAAAATCAGTCAAACGAGAAGCCAAATGCAAGTGAAATTGAGTCATTAAAACTAGCACAGGATAAAAGCTGAACATTAAACATGGAAATAATTGTCACCTGGCATTCTCCTGAACCCCAACGATCTCCACCTCACTGTCTGTGGAGGCCAGACTCACCTGAGATGGCTCCACCTCAGCTGCACCTACACAAAGACAACATAAGCCAACATTCAGCTCATTACCAAATACTTCATTCACTGCCTGCTCAAAAAGACAACAGAAACTCAATATTAAATGCCTAAAAACTAATTTTAAAACTGGGACCTCACCTCAAATTATTCTGTTGCATCTCAATTTGCATACTATTTTACTGCTCGATAAAGTACACTCTTAGTACACAGTGAGGAACCCTTTGTTGTAGTGTTTGGATCCAAGTCCAAATTTGCCATTGGTCGTTTCAAAGCTGCTGTGTCAGGCTAATTAACGCCACTCAAACAAATGTTTAATGGCGCCTCAGAGTGACACTGTTTTAGTGACATTTATTATCTACTATGATCAAATAACAACATATTAAGATCTGAAGAGTTTCAACAACATTTAGGGTCATTTAAAATGGCTGCTTCGCATTTGTCATTACACCACAGAAATGTCTACAGCTAACAGTTATAAACCCCTCCTTCTTTGTAGCGCAATGGATTGTGGGCAATTATCAACTTGAAAACACACACAGACGCACACTTCAAAAACGTGGGCACTTTTTGGCATACTATTTGCCACACCGTATGATTATTTTATATACTTAGGCTAATTAGAATGGATGTATTAGTATGCGTATGTAGTATGCGAATTGAGACACACAAGTGTACCAGTGTACAGTCATACTATCACCCCAGAGTTCTGGGTAAAAACAAACCTGAGACTGAATTTGACTGTTGTCCTTGCTCAGAGTGTGTGTCAGAAATATCATAGTGCCCAACCACAGCACGACCCTCTGCAACATACACACTTGTTTCTATGCCTTATGGGGACTTTCCATAGACATAATGACTTTTATACTGTACAAACTGTATATTCTATCCCCTCACCCTACCCCTAAACCCAACCCTCACAGAAACCTTTCTGCTTTTTTACATTAAACATCTTTTACCATCCTTGTGGGGACATGTGGTCCTCATAGTGGTAGAAAAACAAGCACACACACACGCTTAAAAATCTTTAAGCCCTGGTCACAAAACATTGAAACCAAGTATTTGGGGTCATTTTGAACTAAAGGTCTATAAAACGCATCTGTAGCATTCTGTCTATTACAAACATTTTAATTTTCAAAAATGAAAGCTGTACATATTAAAAATACACTAACAACAGCTGTGTAGAACGTAAGCGAGCAGGTATGTATTTTGCAATAATGCACAAAAATAATAATTTCTTGTCTCTTCGAGAAAACAATGTATTGGTTTTAACTCGTATATCAGTTTATCTGTGAAATGGCACCTCTCTCAGAAAACATCAATACACGTTTTGCTCCTCATTTTTTGTGTGATGTTGCTCAACACCAGGAATTGGCTAGCACATGAAAACAGCAAAAAAGCTTTTAGTTTACTGAAGTAGTTAGACTCTTTGTACCTCTCCCTGGAAAAAGCTCTCATCACTTCACAGTATCATACTTACATTGGGTGTAAAATTAGACAGCAGTTATTAGCTGTTCTTAACAATTCTTACCATCAACTGGCTTCCATTTAATTTTATCATCAAGCCCACAAAAGGTACATGGGACAGAAATTGGAGCAAAAACAACTTAACTGCACATTAAAACTGCACTCAACTGACACTAAAAGAATGTTGTTAAAAATATTAGTATATATTTATTTACCAGCTAATAACAGCAGACATCAAACCTCAATCTGTTACATAATAGACATGAGAAGACAAATCAACAATGCCTGACACTGTTATTGGACTAATAATACAGAAAAACATCTATCTCTGGTTTCTTCATTCTAGATTTGGGTACTTCAAATTTCCTAATAATTAAAAGGAGACTTCAACTGAAACACTGACACCAAAATCCCTTAGATACGGTAAAAATCACTCAAGCCCTCTTTCAAATCAGTTACTATTGTAAAATTACAGTGTCTATTTTTAGGGTAAAAAATGTTTTGCATTGGGACAAACACATTTTCCCCCACCAATTTCTCCTTATTAAATTTTTTATGGGAAGTATTTTTACATTATGGCACAAGTAGTTTCTGTACTGCTAATTTTTGCAGATTTAAAAATACAACATGTGACAGGAGAATTATTTATCAATACCAATTTAGGCATGACTATTTTTACAGATAAACAAAAAGATTAGTGTGTAAACTGCAACCATAACGTGTTTGCAAAGCGACAATCCGGTTTAATATTTCTGCATTTCTAAGTCACATCATTCCAGTGTATTTGCATGTACTGCACTGATATTAGTGTTTTGAATAAATACTCACTGTGTGAGTTCTAGGTTAGTATTTAGCATTAAATTAACATGTCTTTACAGTACAGCGCTCCAGCTTAGCTTATTTCATGCACGTTCTGCTTTGGAAGAAGCGTTTAAATCAGAACCTATAGGAACGAGCCACGATGCAAACAAGAGTACAAGTTCTGTGGTAGACGTGCCAGTGTTCTCGAAGAACACAGATGATGAGACAAACAGACAACATGGCAGTCAGGACAAAACTTCAGAAGTCTCTTGGAGAAACAACTTGTCTGTCACACATTAAAGTCATTATGCTACGGGGAAGACAAACGATTCTTTAAAGTGAATCACTAATGCGATTCAACGCCAGCTGAATGGACAAGAGCTCACAAAGGCACTGACTGTTGAGGGGCCCCTGAGATGGCACTATAAAATAAGAAAAATAGCTGATAAAAGAGACAGGTGACATTAAAGGGTTAGTTCACTGAAAAGAATAACGGGCACTGAGGTTGTCAAGCTCTTAAGATGTTCAACAGACACAAAATACACCAATAAAGATTAGTTCATAGGATCTGTGTAAATATGTATGGTTCATAAAACTTTTTGGTACATTTTAGAACAGAGGGGGGAAAAGTTGGTGAACTGATTCAATTTTAAGTCCCCCACACAAAGGTGTCAGGAAATTTAGCGCTTAGGTCACTTTAACCATTACGACACATTTTTATACATTTATGAGCTTGAAAAATCCAGTCCCCGCTCATTTTCATCTCATGACAAAACAAGTGCCAGAACATTCAACTTTTGTGTTGCATGGAAGAAAGCCCAACATGTGGGTTTGGAAAGACATGAGGGTGAGAAAATGACAGAATATTAATTTTCAGGAACTCTTCTTTTAAAGATTAAAATCAAATTAAAGTTGGGATGGTTTAAATGAGAAAGAGAACAGTTGTGCATTGTTTTATGCCTCCACTACAGAGTTGTCAAATCGAGTCGGCACAGTACTTCTAGTTTTAAGTACTGTCAACGTTCCTTAAACGTTTGGTTCAGCTGGGTCCGCACTTCCATTGAGACTGGCTGTCTGTGTAGGTGGAACCACGCTGGTACTCATTCGGGCCATCTGATAGGCCGCCAGAGTTTCCTGCGACTCCGACGACGGCAGGAACGAGCTAACGTGACTCCGCCCCTCTGGATTTTCACTGGATGAAGGGTCATCATCAGAGTGCAGCCGGGTCAGTCTCTCCATCCACACGCGGAAGCGCTCCTCAGTCTGTCTCTGCATAGCGGCAAATCGCGTGAGAGCTTCCTCCAAGACTCCGCCCAGACTGCCGCCAGCCGCACCCATGTCGAGTTGTCCCCGCCTACGTGCTGAAGCTCCAGCTTAAAGACAGACGGCAGGGCCGAGAGAGAGACATCAGACACACAGGAATGCGGCGGCGTTATTGCGTGCACACCGGCGAGCATGCTAGGAACACGTCATGCAGCTCTCGCAGTGCATTCTGAGTACAGCTCACCAATGATCACATGACTACAGATGGGCTTATAGATCACACAGCAAGAAGGACACCCACATATTTACCCAGTATTTTAAACACCCACCAACCCTCAGAAAAGGAAAAGATGGAAGAATCAACTAGGAATATATAAAACTACGTATTTAATGTAAACAGTTAGTCAAAGTGCTGAATTCATTATATTAGGGTCATACCTTTCAGCCACCTATCAAATGTTATGCAGATATTACTTTTAGTATATATACAAACATTACTGTTCTGATACCTAGTTTGAATACTTGGAATTCTTCCCCTGAATTTCACTTAAAACATTATAGACAACAGTATGATTTTTAGTAAAGCTGCTTTGTATCGATGTGGACTGCGAATAACGCTACAGAAATAGGCTTAATAAATGAGCAAAGTACAATGGAGGCCTACAGATTATTCACAATAACATCTGACAGCAGGTGAAGTCCAGCGCTAACTGACTGTAACTCATTGCGAAAGATGTATTTATTACAAGTCGTGCTTTTAAAACCATTAGAATAAAAAACTGAATTTAAAAATACAGAATTTTATCATGCTGACAGCGCTGTTAGCGTTAGCATGTTAGCACGCTAAACTGCAGAGTGCCAAAACCCAGCTTGGGCGGTTGTCCTACTAAATGCATCATGTTGAAAGTGCCATTGCTAAATATAATTGTATACAAGTAAAGTTAAAAAAAATACATCAACTCTATATGAGCTAGTGGACCACACAATAAGAAGTCTATAAGTAGATGGACTATCTCGACCAATTCATAACAGCCAAATCCTGGTTCCATGAATCCATGATCAGAGATACTGAGATCAAAAACCTGCCTGTCACCAGTGTGGCCCCCAGAAAAGCAAACGCCCCCCGGTGGCCCCAGAGGGTAACAGTTCCTGCAGTTTTATATAAAAAACTTAATCTTAACTGACAAGTATTTACTATGCAGATAACAAGGGAATGATGAAACTGGATGCTGCAGACACAACACACACATAACACAGAGATGCAACACGAAGAACACAAACACAATAAGATAAGACAAAACCAAAGACAAGATAAGAAAAACCCTCATGATACTCAAAGCTGCCCAGGAAACAAAACCTTTCATACCTGCTATAATTTGATCTGTCAACATTTGAACATTGTTCTGCAGTTGTCAAAGACGTTTGATCGCAACAGGGATGACTGATCTAGCTAGTGGCCAACGGGAATAATACTCAACCACCTGCCATTTTGCATATGAGGTCATTCAACAGGCATGCAGTAAACAAAAGCCCTGATCTGTGCAAAAGATCCTCAGTAAGTTTCAATGATGTGATTGGGGTGTGATAGTCTGGTCTATGAACCGTTTGAAGTGTGTAGACTTATCCTGACATTCTGTCGACATGCACAAACAATGCATGGAGAGAATGAAACGTCGATGATGACTGTAGTTACATGGTTTGCTTTAGGACAGCAACAGGAAGTCTTAGACCCCTGATGATACGAATCAGGAAGTCACGATTCTGAAACAATTTTCCACGCATATCTGAATGAACACTGTATTTAAAATAATGACCTGGCATAAAAAGATGACCTTAAAGGGATAGTTCACCCAACGATGACATTTCCTCCACCCTCATGCCATTACAAATCTACCACAGAAGAAAACATTCATATAGGTTGTGGGAATAGGTTCATGTAGGTAAGTGACATGAGGTTAAGTAAATGATGAACATTTTTTGGGGTGAACTATTCCTTTAAATTTGTGGTCCACCCAGGGTGGAACAGTTACGCACAAAAATAATCAACTTTTATTTGTAATAAAGAGTACAGTTGTCAATCCAGTGTTCCATAAAACACTACTACCAATTTAAAAAGACAAGTATCCAATTTTGTGAATCGATCCAGAATCGTTTGAGAATCAAGATGCAACGGTGAATTCATCCGAGGTTAAAGTCGGTCTAGATCTGAACACAATTCTGTGTGTACGAGTTCACATGATTACCTGGTGCATGATTGTTGATCGTCTCACCCTCATTGTCGGATGAGGCAGTTAATGGTGATGATGATGAAGAGTGGGCTGTGATGTCACTGTCGCTGGTGCTGCTGTCCTGGAGCACGTCGGGTTTGCGTCTTGCCGCCGCCTCCCGTTTCTGCCGCAACTGTCGCATGCGCTGTTTCTGCCTCTGGCTGCGAGGGCCCCTCACACGGACGCGCCCATTCACCTGTTTGTCCTGACAGCGGTTCTTCTTTGCTGCCATGGCAACAGTGGATGTGTCGCTTTCAGAATGTGAACGCCGCGACTTCCTGCCTGCAGTTTGGGTGGGTGCAGCCACTTCCTCTGCTGACGATAGCGTGTCAGAATCACCCAGGTGACCGGAAGAGGATGGCGACCGCAGACAGGCAGAAGAGTCGCTGTCTTCCTGTGGGCAGGGCTGAGTAGTGGTTGAAGGTGGATCTGTTCCCTGTGGCTGCCCAGGGATGGAGTCTCTGTGAAGCTCCTTCAGCAAGCATGGCATGGAGAGCAGGCCAGGGGCGGAGTCTTTCTCAGAGCTCTGTATGCTGTTGGGCTCTTCACAAGCTGGGGAGCTGGTGGGTGTGGTCTCTTGTTTTAGGGGCATGTCTTGCTCATCTGTGGTGACCCCGCCCTCTGTGGGGCATTCAGGGAGCTCGTTGGCCTTCTGGGCATCAGTCATCTCTGGAGGGCGGGGCCAGGGGCAGCGTCTCTGAAGTGGCAGTTGCTAAGTGATAAACAGGGGCAGATGACCTGTAAGACAGCAAATGTATCAATACAAGACTTATATTATAATATATAATATTGAACTTCATTATAGAGTTCTCCACTATGAAAACTACATTAAGTGTATCAAAAGAGAGGACAAAAGTATTGTTTTGTATACATTAATTAGCTTTGAATAAAGATGTCTGCTAAACAACCATGTACAAAGCAATAAAAGAGGTTTTTGTTTAAAACAAGTAAAACTGTATTTGATTACGTTGACAAAATGAAAGCATGCTCTAACTCCACACACACTTTGGTTTATTATGGAGTTATGTTGAAATTGATGCATCACTTTTTGAACCCAAAAAATGTTACTTTTAATGTGCATTGCCAAGGGATGATAGAACTAAACCACATTAACCATTAAGTATCATTTACCCAGTTAGTGTAGTTTCTCGCTGTTCTAACATCGTTTAACTACTGTGGCTTTGGAGAAGCAGCCAGAAAGCTCATCTGCTATGCAAGAGTGAGAATCTTATCAGCGAACTCTGATGAACAATTTCACAACAGCGTAGTGTGTGCGGTGTAAAATTATGCTTAAAACATCAGACAGCAATTACTGCATAAAACATGCTCATAACTGTTTTAACAGTTGTGCATAATTATTTACTAAATGTTATTTTAGATTTTGACATTTTAGTAACTTGCATACCTTTTAAAGGCCTACTACGAT
This sequence comes from Botia almorhae, assembly GCA_036877575.1. Lineage (NCBI taxonomy): Eukaryota > Metazoa > Chordata > Actinopteri > Cypriniformes > Botiidae > Botia > Botia almorhae. Next base: position 16,211 of record JAZGTJ010001870.1, read on the forward strand.
ACCCGCAGGTAACAACAACTGTAGCAGCTATTTTGGTGCACACTATAGTTACCGTGTTACGTTTTTGTACGTAATTCTATGACAGCGATTCCTCGCGCCAAGAGTGAAACACAAGCCGCGCACGACACAGCACGAACTCCAGCAGGCACTCGTCATCACCAATGCATCATGCATGAAGTACATGTGCATGCACTGCACTAAGTGACTTCATTTTCTTAAATTCAGGCTCATTTACAGTTCACTTGATTTAATGTACGTGTCTTTTATATGCGTTTCCAGAAACAGAGTTTGGAAAGCATTGTGCGTACGTAACGCTACAACTGATGTTGCAATGCAGTTGTTATATAAATGCTAACAATCTATGCAACTAAAGCGTCAAACTCCGCACGAGGAAAGGAAATAAAGCAAAACTCGTGTACACAATCGTAACATCTGCTGATATGAGACACTGCAGCACAATATAGAAAAATAAGAACTTGCGACACACTTTTTCTGCAACACAGTCTGGAAGTTTATTTGCGGTATTTTAAGCAGAATGTTTACAAACCAAAACGAGGAAATACATGTGCACACATATACATGTATAAACGCAGGCATAATTTAAAGTAAAAGCAGGTTTGACTCTTAACTGCAGTACAGGCTCAAAATGGAAGGACGCAGCACGCTCAGGAACCGACAACTGCTTACCTGGAGCAAATCTGTCTTCATGTGTGTATTCTCCTGATCATCATAGGCTTCGGTTTGTGTATAATTGGAAAATGTGTATTTAAATATTTTGTGAAACAACAACTCCTGGTTCTCGACTTTCCGACCCCTTTAGCAGTTCGCTAGTTTAAAATGTCCCCACTTGCAGTCGCTGGAACAAATGTGCAAACGTCATTTCCGTCTGAAGTCACGTGGGGAGAAATTAACAGCGCAACCATGAGGTTTGGAGTGGTGTTGCGTTTATTAAATTTGTGACATTAACACTTTCATAACGTTGTATATTAAAGATTATCTAGACAAAGTGTTCATAAAGTCCACTTTGTGCTCCAGCTGAGCATCCAGTGCAGCCTTGAGACAAAACAAAACATGTAATAGTCATTATGTTTATTTTATAAGATGCCCAAAATGGTTAAATAAAAAACAAAGTGAAAAAAATTACCAGCTCTCGTTTAGCTTCCTCGATTTTCACTCGGGCCAGAGCTGGACTCTGTAAATTGCATTTACATACAAAAAAAATTATTTATGTGTGCTAAAACGACAAGAAATGTTAATATTTTATATAATCCACCCACATGTGAAACAACAAAAAGTACATTTTTAAAGAAAAGCTAAATCTAAAAGTTTGAATCTAAAGAAAAGGTGGGAGGTGTTTGTCTATGAATGTTAGGCTCTTTGACTGCCAGGCTATTTACATCTGATAGTTTTTTTGGGGCGGTTTTGGGTGGTTGCCTATTGGCCCAATTCCTGTGCCCTTTTATTGTGCACCAGGAATAAATTGCAAGTCTGATTGCTAAGAAAAATGATAGCACTTCCTAACAAACCACCCAATCCTAGATTCTAGATCTTCATTCACGTGTAATATTTAGGATTACGGGTTTGTTTAAATGACTAATAAAAATATGAGCAACAGTAACAGTAATCATTGCCTTGAAAAACACCAGTAATTACAGTCTAGCTATGTTCATTAGCATAATTCTGAAAGAGAGAAATCTCATATAAGCTGTACTTACAGGGCTTAAGTCACTATATGGCTCTAGTTTCTTCTTTAAAGGTAATGTTTCCTCTTTCAATGCTGCAATTCTCTGGAGAAAAGGATCAGAGAAAAGAGTGTAATTAACTTTCAAACCTGCATATAAGATACATTTTGGTTTCAGTGCATGTACAGTATATTCTATGTCAGTGTATGTATATTCTAAACCTGTGATCTGGTTACGTATTTCAAGGGTAAGGTACCTCTGATAACTGCAAAATGGCCTGATGGGTAAGAGAATCCTCCATCTGCCGAGAATCCAACTTTTCCTGTCACAAACACACAGATTTAGTTTGTAATGCTGGACGCAAAATATTACTCTATACACTCCGAACACACACACACACACCTGTGCAATCTTATTCCGGCAGGTGAGGTCTTTGGATTTATTTTTCATAAAGTCCATGTTCAAAAGTCTCTCCTCTGCTGTAGCCGCTTCCACCTGCTGTATATGTGTGACCTTCTGCAAATCACTGAAAGACATTTTTACACACCAACTTAAGTTTCCTAAAATATCTGTTATGTTATGTAATCAGTTAACATATAAACAAAACACAACAATGAATAAATTAGGAGTAAAAAATAAAGATGCTCCAAATCTTGTGGCCTCTTACTCTTGGAGTTTCTTCCGAAGCAAAACTGTGGCTGTCATCTTCTGCCTGACAGCAGAAAGTTCTCGCTGTAATCTTCTGTCTGTTTTTTCTGCCTCCAGCACGTCATCAGTTAGTTTATTGATTGCAGGCATGTAGCTGATAAACCCAACAGTTAAAAATGAACTACAATGCTCATAATATAAATATCAGAATACAACTGTATTTTTTTAACGAACAAGATTTAAACATATACAATTTAAACAGTAAATATATACAGTATGTGCTTGCATCATGTAGATATGTTCGAATACTGTTAAGCCTGCACAATATTGAAGAAAAATGTAATATTAGGTATGGGGTACAATAATGCTTTAAATTTATAAAAAAAAGTTTTCCTGGGAAGAAGTCCCTCTGCATCAACCTAAAACGGACTATACATAACTTTATGAAGTATTTAAATTGTTTACTTATTACACATCGTTGCGATATGTATATAGCCATATTCATATTTGCAAAATATTTTCTAAAATTGCACAGCTATATACTGTGTGGATGAGAACATGTCACAGGTATTTAGCACCATAGGAAAGCAATGTTGCATGTGTGACACGCAACGTTGCATGTGTGACACACACTGTTTTACCTCGTGAGTGATGTGTCTCTGATTTTAAGCACTTCAGCAGTGGCCTCCAGCACTGAAAGCAGGTCTGCTGTGGGTTTGGAAACCGCCCCTGGCTGCAGTCCCACTCCCTGCAGAAGCACTTCTTGGAGGTGGGCACCTGACAAAGAACAGAACAGAATATGCAGAATATGTCCTGTGATTACTCTGCTAGGACACCTGTATGAACTTGACAGGAACTGACTTCATACATCCACTAAAATCACCTGGACACCTTTGGTTAATTTAAAAAAAAATTAGTTCTATAAAAGGCATCATTTGTTTACAGATGTCTAATCTAATAACATTCAGTCAGTTTGGCTTAAATGTCCAAAGAGTTCTGGGGTCACTGCATGTGGATTTATGATGATGTCAATCTCCCGTAGAAGAGCAGATTGATTCATTTGCACAACATCTCAATTATTGTTTTACGTCATGCTTTCATAAACGAGGTTAAGCAAGAATCTGACCATCACTTCGGTACTCTGCTGCTTTTTGCTCATGATCCTCTATGAGCAGCTCAACCTCTCTGCATCTCATCTCACTGGCCTCCACCAGCTCGTGCAGAATCTCAATCGTCCGTGTGTTTACTTCAAAATCCGGGACCGGCTGTTGTCCAAACACCTTCTTGAGCCACTGTGTCACCTGCAATTTTAGGATACGCACATGCATGGTAAACACACGTCTTTTAATGCGAGTATGCATGGTACATAAACACATAAACAATACACGGAACAACAATAAGCTTAATTCCACGTATGTCTACAAGGAAAATAACTCACCGTTTTGCTTTTTTCACACATTTTACAATGATTGTGCTTTAATCGGTTTGAATGAAATGAATAATCGACTACAACAATCAAAGATCCCGCCAACCAGTTTGTGTTTCTTGTTCCGGTGTTTCAAGGCGCACGTTCTCATTGGTTGCCAAACTGAAGCATTGACCAATGATATGTAGGGAAAGAGAAGCTCAGCTAGCGCAAGTTTATTCAACATCACGGAAACTAAACTGATAAAATGTATTTAGGACTAACATGACACTTTTAAAATAAAATAAAAAACAGAAGTGGAAATTAAATGTTATATTACGTTTTGGATCTCAATGTGAGGTTTTAATTTTTTCGTAAAATGTTATGCCAGTTTATTTTTTATACATTATTTAATTACCCATTTGGTATATATTTACTAACCAGATTGTTATATATAAATCATATTGTGCTGTCTATTAATTATAACTTTACTTATAAAGAAAGACTTACAATAAAGAAAAAAGGGAAACTGCTGTATGATTCACAAAATTCTACATGAAGAAAACTTGTACGGTTATTCATTTAACTAATAAACGCATCCCTAATTTTATTACCAATATACTCAAAGAATACTGTATCTACTATACATATATATATACATATATTTATACTGTAAGTATATACTGATACTACAGACAACAACAGACAAACAGATGAAAGATAGATAGATGCCTAACACGTGCAAATGTTTTAAGATTTGTTATTACAGGACGAGATGTTTTGTCATTTTTCTTTTTCGGTGAGTGTAATCGGGATTTTTTTCAATAAATGCAAAACAGTTTGCAATAACAACCTCTAGTGCGCACAGCCTTGCACACCAGCGTCTCTCAGAAGTGTATCCGGGTCTCGCGCTGACCTTTCCTATATGAGCTGCTTGCTCGACCTCCATTTCCTTCATTCAGCTCCTCGCGCTTCAGCCGGTCGACGCAGGAGGACTAAAGCTCGAGCTCCCGCAACATCCACTACCGTCAATCATGCTGTCTGTTCGCGTCGCGGCGGCTCTGGCCCGCACTCTGCCCCGACGGGCCGGATTCGTAAGTCTCATTTCATTGCTTACGGTTGAATCCATAGAATCTAGCCGGTGAATGTCAACGCGTCTAAAAGGCTTGAGGTTATGCGCGCCGCCATCTTGCAATACGAAGGGCCTGCGTTTGCTTCGCACATTACCGTATTTTCTTTTGCTTTATTTCACCTAAGTATTATGTACAGCAGACTGTTAGTTTTTAAACGTGTTGAAATAACACTTTTAAGACGTAAATGGCTGTGATTGCACGTTTGATGAGGTTGCGTTCATTGAATGACATTCCCTATTGAAGGTCAGGAAATGCTGCTCGGGTTTGTGACATGTCAGTTGTCAGTTATTATTTTAAAGCACATAAGTCAATTTATTGTCATTTAGCACTTAAAGCTTTAATGCATTTGTACATATGCGTCATTTTGTTGTATTTGCGCATGATAGACATTTAGGAGGAGTCAGTTTGGCTTGATACGTGATGCGTTAATCGCATTACATTCACTTAAATTAAAATAAATTACTAGTGCAAATTAAATGCAACACAGATGAATGTAGTTTTGTATGCTGATGTTTTGGGACATGGTGTTATTATAATCGGAATCGGTTAAGCTGCAGTAACGTGGCTACGGCAAACGAATGAAGGTCAAGTGTTCACATGCAACAACTTGATTTCTATGATTTAATCTGAAACCGAATATTTTGGTCGTTCCTAACATAATCCTTCTAAGGTTATAAACAATATGTCTCCATATACAGGTATCCAAAAATGTTGCAGCTGCATGCATTGGAGCAAAGAATCTGCACACTGCTAGACCGTGGTTGCAGAAGACAGGTTGGTGGTTCATGCTATTTAAGAAGTGTAAAGGTTTTCTCCTTCCCTTTAAACTTCTTAGTTGGAGCTTATTTAGAGGTTATTGCAGTGGTCTGTTGTTTTTGCCTGCTATAGAGGCTGATTGTTTGTTTTGTTTAGGCACAGCTGAGGTGTCCAGTATTCTGGAGGAGAAGATTCTTGGAGCTGAAACTGGTGCAGATCTTGAGGAGACTGGCCGTGTGCTGTCCATTGGTGACGGTATTGCTCGTGTGTATGGGCTGAGGAATGTGCAGGCTGAAGAGATGGTGGAGTTCTCCTCTGGTCTGAAGGTGAGTGCATTGGGGTCAAATGCCCCACTGCTGGGACATCACAGCATGTCCCAAATTTCTGTTTTTCTTAAGTAAATTTCTCAATATCTTTTTGACACGCACACTTTTTGCAGGGAATGTCTCTGAACTTGGAGCCTGATAACGTCGGTGTTGTGGTGTTTGGTAATGACAAACTGATCAAGGAGGGTGACATTGTCAAGAGAACAGGAGCTATCGTCGATGTGCCTGTCGGAGAGGAGCTGCTTGGCCGTGTTGTGGATGCTCTGGGAAACCCCATCGATGGCAAGGTCTATTGAAGTTTTGGTTTTTTTTTAATTTCTTGATTTGTTATATTCAAAAGGGAAAAAGTCTTTGACTTTGTTGTACTCTTTTTGTTACTGTCTTAGACTAACCAATTTGATCTATTTTTAATTTGACACCAGGGTCCCTTGGGCTCCAAGCAGCGTAGGCGTGTGGGTCTGAAGGCCCCTGGCATCATTCCCCGTATCTCTGTGAGGGAGCCCATGCAGACGGGCATCAAAGCCGTGGACAGTCTGGTGCCTATTGGTCGTGGACAGAGAGAGCTGATCATTGGTGACAGACAGACTGGGTAAGTCTGCTTTTGGTAGTGCCGCAGTGTTTACACTATTTGGAAAAATAAGGTTTACTTTAGTTCCAAAATTAACAATTAACAAATTATCAAATTTACAAGAGGGTTAAACTGGAATAGTAGGAAGTATTTTAAAAGTTTTTACTAAAAGAACAGAGCTGACCTGTCCTCATTGTATGGGCTTTCAGCCCCAGTATATAAGGTTATTTTAGGAGCATCTTTTAAAAACATGTAATTTGTCTCCCAGCAAAACCGCCATTGCCATCGACACCATCATCAACCAGAAGCGCTTCAACGAGGGCACTGAAGAAAAGAAGAAACTGTACTGTATCTACGTGGCCATCGGTCAGAAGAGATCCACCGTGGCCCAGCTGGTGAAGAGGCTGACAGATGCTGATGCCATGAAATACACCATCGTGGTTTCGGCCACTGCATCTGACGCCGCTCCTCTGCAGTACCTGGCACCTTACTCTGGCTGCTCCATGGGCGAGTACTTCAGGGACAACGGCAAACACGCCCTCATCATCTATGACGATCTGTCCAAACAGGTGAGAACTCGGTACTGAAATAAACACGACCAGTTAAGAGTTTGGATGCAGTGCATTCCTATTTACTTTTAGAAAATGGTTAAAATTTAACTCTGCCTTTTAACTCTTTCTCCATGCAAGTTCACAAGGTGCTTTTTAAACTGTTTTGCATGTATTCTTATACATGTTGGATATTTGCTGCTTCTCCTTATTAAATGTTTTAACTTGATTTAGTCAAGCACAGGTTGTGTTTACAGAAGTTATTTCAACCTTGTGACTAAATGGTTTAGGATCTGAGAAGCTCATTCAATCAAGTGTGTCCAAACCTTTGGATGTAGTTAAAGCAAAATGAAATGGATTATTATTAAATTCATCACTTGCAGTAGCAGTTAAGATAAAGTCCAAGTGCACAAAATTGGTACCATGTGCCTTATGTCAAGTTAAACTCTGTTGCGGTTGCTGTCTGCAGGCTGTTGCCTACCGTCAGATGTCACTGCTGCTGCGTCGTCCCCCTGGTCGTGAGGCCTATCCTGGTGATGTCTTCTACCTGCACTCCCGTCTGCTGGAGAGAGCAGCCAAGATGAACGACAACTTTGGTGGTGGATCCCTCACTGCTCTGCCAGTCATTGAGACCCAGGCTGGTGATGTGTCCGCTTACATTCCCACTAATGTCATCTCCATCACTGATGGGCAGGTGAGCAGCTGCAGAGCTCCTTGAAGAGCTGCTATTATGTACCGTGCTAGGAGTTAGTTCGGAAGTCAATGATGGTCCATTTTGCTTTTCCAGATTTTCTTGGAGACTGAGTTGTTCTACAAGGGTATCCGTCCCGCTATTAATGTGGGTCTGTCTGTGTCCCGTGTCGGTTCAGCTGCCCAGACCAGGGCCATGAAGCAGGTTGGTACCTTCTGTGGAGGTTCTGTTTTGTCCAACCACGTGTTTTGTTGACCTTTGTCCTGTTCTTTAATGTTAAATTAGCCTGAGCATGTTTGATTTTGTTGGATGTTACCATGGAAACAAACAACATTTGTGTGGTAATGTCTCCGTGTCTGTTATCCAGGTGGCTGGTACCATGAAGCTGGAGTTGGCCCAGTATCGTGAGGTGGCCGCCTTCGCCCAGTTTGGTTCTGATCTGGATGCTGCCACCCAGCAGCTGCTTAACAGAGGAGTGCGACTCACAGAGCTGCTCAAGCAGGGCCAGTACTGTAAGTCTGCTACTGCCCCCTACTGCTTTGGAGGACCCTTAACTACTGTCTGGTTGTAATGTTTCCACATTGTTACCTTGTTTAGCACCCATGGCCATTGAGGAGCAGGTGGCAGTCATTTATGCTGGTGTAAGAGGACATTTGGACAAGATGGAGCCTAGCAAAATAACCAAATTCGAGAAAGCCTTCCTTCAACATGTCATCAGCCAACACCAGGATCTGCTCGCAGCCATCAGGTAAACTCACTTCACACGTGATGTGGCTTTTTTTGAGATTTTAAATCCAGTCCAGTAATCTCAAATGTCTTAAAAACAATTGTGGAAATTAATTGGTCATAGCAATTGTTAGTGTATTGTAACTTTTTGCACTGCTTAATTTAACTTTTTTTTTTTTTTTATAGGGCTGATGGTAAAATTTCAGAGGCCTCTGATGCTAAACTCAAGGGAATTGTGCTTAACTTCCTGTCAAGCTTCGAATAATTTGTTTCCTTTATTGCTAATGTTTTGTCAATGTTTGCATCATAGTGCTCCAGCTTAAATTTATACAAACCCTGAAGAGAAAGTCAAGTGGCACTTGATCCTCAATGTACAGAAGTCTCCTAACAGAGAATAAAGTGTTTCCCACTCCATCTGTGTGACGCTTGTATTATTGTGTGCGAAGGTAATTTAGTGTTAATCTGTTCGAGTTGTAATAAAGCAACCAAAGTCTTTGTGCAGTACCCAATATGTTGTTTCACTAGTTCATAATTTGACTTTAATATAAAATCAAGTTGACATGTTCATGCATCACATTCTTTGTGTCTGCATTAAGACTGTTACTCTATTTTGCTGGCAAACTGAAATTATGGATTAAACCAAGTTTGCATTTATCTTCAGTGGATTGTATAAACTAGTTCTTTGGCATGTGCTATGAACATGAACTAGTTAGATCTTAGAACTAGAATTCTCATTTTCAGTGCTTCGTATTCGATTATCATGAAATATGATCTTTCTATAACCTGGTGATGACCAAATGCAGTTCATGCTTATCGACAAAGCAGAGATACCTCCATTAATTACAGTGTTGTCAACATTAAGACTTTGCTTGCGTGTTTATAATCACTATAAACTTATCGTGGGCAATCTGGGTGGGGTAAGTAATAAGATCGTGTTGAACATTTGTCTGTCATGTGTTTGCTCAATAACCGATTATTTAAACCCAAGAAAGTAACATATTGCAGCTTTAAACATTTCCAATTTATGATTGTTTTGTATGACCCAAGTTAACTTGTATAATCATCTTTTGTCAGAGTGAACGTATGTGTATTCAAACTTCAAAAAGAAATGGCGACCGGTTAAGGAAGGTAAAATAGTCACTCATTTAAATTTGAAGACATTTACGGTTACTTTAAAAACCTTGTTCTTTAGTTTTAGGACGCATTTATTAAGTACAGATGTAATTTTAGTATGAATTTGTGTGAGTGAGTTGCAGTTCAAATTGAATCGACACTCGTATAACGAGTCCTCATCGTTTGTGGTTATTTTGGATGAGGGCGAGTAAATGATGTCAGAACGTTAATTTCCGACTAAACTATGCAGACGCTAATCCCTATTCTCAAGGGAGTGTGTTTGATGACTTTACCAGCAGGTGGAGACCGTGCACCTTAGCGTTCAGGCATGCAACGGGAACAAGTGATTGCCTATGTCATACATTTACCCCAGCGGTTCTCAATTTAAGAATCTAAAGCGTACACTGAGCATAATGGATACCGATAATACAGGAGGTACAAGAGAAATAACCCACACTATATAAAATCCTGCTTTATTTGCAATGACAAACACAAATAGTGTGTTTGATGCTGTGAATAATTTGTGTTGAAATTGAAACTTTCAATATAGAATATTCCAAATTTGATACTGGTTTGGTTTGATATGTGATGTTAAACTGTTCTATGGAACCCAGAAACCGACACAGTAAACTGAAGACCCCTTAAAGTCACATAAGGAGCCATTTTCATTTCCAAAGAACAATACAGGAACTCTAGAAACCCTACGCAGCCAAACAAGGTTCTTCAGCAAATAAGCTTTATTTCTATACACTTTACAGCATCTCTGTAAGCGCACATTTGCATAATGTAGCCAAGAAAACAAACACACACACACACACACCCTCAAGCATCTGCTGACAGAGTACAGCATATCATTATATGTTCTGTGCCTGCGCTCTCTCTCCCCTATATCATCAGAATCAAACAGCTGCAGCTGATTATTCAACGTTTGAAAAAACAAATACAACAACTTTGTAAGTCGCTTTGGATAAAAGTGTCTGCTAAATAAATAAATATAAACAAAACGCATGCATAGCTTGTATATTGTGTTGGCAACTGTACGTCTGTGTATGTTTTGCGAGTAAAAAGTTAAGTTTTTTGCTACTTTATTGGACAAGAGATGTCATATACCAGTGGGATATAATATACCCACCTCTCCTGAACACCCCTCACACACACCTCGTTTGAACAACACACACGTATGTGGCCACTGATCTCCAAACCATAAAACACTCTGCTGTAATATTTACACACGTGTGTAATAGGTTTGGTATTATTACGTCCCATGGTGCAGCGCTAATATCACAAACACACTTTTGGCACAAGTCCGCAGAAGGCCTGATGTTGGAGTGTGTGTGTGTGTGTGTCTATAAACCAGACAGGATGCTGCAGTCCTGCTGTACAAGTCTGCGTCATTTGAAACGGTGAGTTCTCGTCTGAGAATCTAGACCTCAGTAAACTCATGTTAAATGCACTGGGGTGAGGGGGGTTCAAAATTAAAGACGGGGACCAAAGTCCCAAAGACCTTCCGTTTATAAAACGCTTGATTCGAACTCTACATTTTTATGACATGAAGCAGTTGTAAAACAGCCTATATAAGCACATCTGTGACCTCACATCAGGTGAACGTTAGCAACAACACGGTTGTTATTGTTGCTTGGCAACCGTAAACAGCAGACAGTTAATGAACTGTGTTCATTTAGTGTAAAAATGTTTCTTATTAATTACAATACAATACAATTACTTATTGAACATTTATGTCTTTCATTTTATCTAAATGTTTAATTGCGTTTATTAGTTGTATTATTTTTGTACATGGAAACTCAATCCTTTTCTAGTCTGAAAGGTTTTTCCCTGTTAAGTAACTTTTCACTGTTCATTAACCAAAATTAACCAGAAGTCAACCTTAAACTGGACCCAAAATAGACCCTTTAACTTTCCTAAAACAAGTTTCTGGTCTTATTGTCCGTTATTGATCAGTGCATGTTATTTTAAGTGATTTTGGGCAGAAGCTAAGATAAGTAGTAAATAATCTTTTAAAGACTTAATTATTGTGTTCTTTATAGAAATCAGACTCATGGAATTCAGCACACAGACTCATACGGTCATACTTTCAGAGTTTATTTTGGACAACTAGCGGTCACTGTAAGCTTTTGTTGAAGAACATTCAGCAAAACATCTTTTGTGTTCCACACGAGACACACATACAGGTTTGGAACAATATGAGAGCGAAATATATTTATTTTTGGATAATTGTTTCCTTAAATGCACTTAAATGAGTTGTGGTCTAAAACAGGTTAAACTGTTTTAGAACGTACTCTCCAAAACAGAGCGAGAGAAGATCATAAGAAAGTTACGTGTTTTTGAAGTAGCAGTTTTTATGTTCTTTTGCTGTTTATCAGTGAGATGAAAGCTTTGAAGAGTGGAGGCCAATCATAACGAATCAACCGTCTGGAAAACTGCTATGTTTCCTGTGTTCTTGCTTCATGTTCTGTGAAAACCATTAACTGTGTGTCACTGCACACACACACATACATTATACAATACAAAACACACACACACCGGGCCATTTCCTCTTCATGGTAAAGCCAAGATGATCCAGCAAAGTTTATAGGTCTACTAGTTGCCAAACACCCACGGGTATCTATCTGTCTGTATGGACATATCATAGACTTCTAGTGTTTTTATATAAAGCTAATTATAATCACTGCACACATAAGAAGATCTCTGGATGTTCCCAAATAGAGGTGTTGGCAGATTTAGCTTCCTAAGTAAACTCCCACACACATTTAACTGTGTTGCTGCTACTAAACTCACAGCAAGAGGCTGTTGTTCTTTATCTAAGAACGAGGACCATTAGCACAACCTTTAGCTCATTAAAGTGAATGATGTCAGATTTTGGGACTGGTTCTGTTTAGCTTAGTGGCAACTGATAGTGATTTACCTGTGCTGCATGACCTATTGAGCCTCTATAGACCCTCTGTTGGACTAAATCGCTCTAAATCATTAGCTTCACTCACAGAAACACTCCACCTGGATCCCAGACACCATCTGACAAAATGTCATGCTTATATATTCACAATATAACACACTGTGTTGTTTATAAGAGTGGACTATTGTTCTCTTCCAGAATATTCTCCCCCTTGTTCATTCCAGGTAAACATTCCATCAGATTTTTGTCCTGTTTCGTCATTTGATTTCTTTTATAACATTCCGGGAAAATATTGTTAGGAGTTTCATGTCTTCCCTTCCAATGCCAGCGTTACAAATAGTCAGGTCCAGACATCTGTGGGACTAACGCTAAGTTGGAACAAAGTGTGGAATCCACGTCGCCCTGTTTGGGTGAAGGGACGTGGGCCTGTTCAAGGGTTCGTAGGTTTCGGTCTTTAAACTTGTTGATGAAATCCTTGACAAATAGGACAGTTTTTCACGATTTCAATTTCAAAGTTCACACATGTGCATCTGTTTACATTTCTTACGATCCCTCCCCAAATCTGTCATCATTGACCTCATGCTGTTCCAAACCTGTACGACACGGTTCCATCTGTGAAAAACACAGAAGAAAAATGTTCACACTTTCCACAAAGGTGAACGGGCACCAGGGGCTGCCAATGTTAAAAAAGGACCATTAAAACATCATGAAAAGTAATCCAGGTCTCATTCTGTATGGCAGAAGTTTTCTTAGCCTGAACATTTTTAAAAGCTTTCTGTGAAAGAAGACTGAAAATCTTCACCATTCATGGTGTGTGGAAGACAGGTCAAACATTCTGTTATACAGACAACTGGTGTTCCACAGAATATGGATCTGATAGAGCCTTTTAAAGACCTAATGTGAGTAATAAAATGAGTATTTATAATTTTGGGTTATATTTTCCTTTAACACACACTCTTGTATTTACTTTAAACCTGATCTGTTTTTCTCCACTCTTTATTCTCAATCACATGCAGATAGCCCTCTACACTATCCCTGTATTGTGTGTGTGTGTTTGTGTAAAGAAGCCTAAGTACCTGACTAATCGCTTCCATGTGCTGCGTAACTCACCACACACACATGATACAGTGACAAACACACAACCCAAACACTTTATCCATCACACACTCTCATCCATCTCTGCCGATCTGCCTTTGAGGTTTAGAGCGTGTGACCACAGATTTTGGCTGCTCCTAAAGTCTTCAAAATTGTTGATCAGAAGCTCTACAAATCCTTTTAGTCTCCGGGTAACAGGGAACAGAAGCTAATCAAAGCCTGTTGGCGTACTTTCATGACTCTTTACTGAGAGACAAGTAGAATATGAGTTTCTTGAGCTTATGATTCTAATGAAACGAGTTACATGTTTTGTTCTTGTCTTGTGAAATCTTTAAAGGAATGTTCCGGGTTCAGTACACAAATGAATCTCCATCAACGTCAGTCAGGCCTAAATGTGACTATTCTCACATTGTTTGCTTTCATAAACCCAATGATGAGTACAAATTGTTTATTATAGTAATCAGAAGCATTCCAGAGATGAACTTTTTTTCGACCTGAAAAGTTCGCTTAAGCAATGTCTTATTCTTGATTAAACCCTGAGTGAAACCATAAGACTTACGATTTAGAATAAAAAGATTGTTCGTGTGATAAAATATACTGTATATAAAGTGCTATAGGTCATGAAGGTTAGCAGAACTTTCTAGCAGGTTAGAAGAACATTCTCAGCTCAGATGAGGTCAAAAATATAGTGCTGCCCCAGGGGAGGAGTTCAGGGGGAAATTATACTTCCCTAAAAGAGTTCAAGAGAACATACTACTGCCCCACTTTACCCCGTCTGCCCAATTACATGCTCCGAAAGTCCATGTAACATGGCCAGTTACACAGGCTGTTAAAAGCAAGACCATAACCTACTCCAATAAACATACGCTGAACGGGGTCCGTGTGTAAAAGGTACAACTTGGGTATGCAGACTGTCAGTAGTGATGTCTGTAAAAAGACTCGCAGACTCTCATATTCAATTTAAAAACACTTGAAAAAAGTTATTGTGGCTATTCTTGCACAAACACAGACGTGGATATGTGTGTGTGCATTCGAATCCTCATTCAGACACATGGTAAGATCATTAGCAGGGTCGTCTTACCATAACCCAACAGTCTTTGCCGGGCCATCTTAACCTACAATGGGAACAAAAGGACACTGTGTGTGTGTCTGCTTCCTGCTGGTGTACCGACAGATTCAACAGAACGAGACATTCAGAGAAAGTCTTAAGGCCAGATCCTGTTGTAACACATGTGCCAATGGGAAGCGGTTTGAATCAGAACATTCCAGAACTTTGGCCACCTGGGTCTTAACATACCCATAATGCCTCGGAAAGGTTTAATGACAGAGCAGATTCAGCTAAAGACTGTAATTTTGACCTCTAACACACACACAGCAGTGTTTGTCCCACTGATTAGGATGTGGGATTATGTCACTCGCCACACAATCACATGGTTGGTCATGGTCAGTTTGATCGACCAATCAGCAGTGTGAATACATGGTATGAGTGTGCTATATTAGAATCAGTCTGTTATTAATGATACCGACCACCATGAGTAATTTACTGGATCTTTGCCACAAGAGAAGTGATTTGTAAATGGATTTCCCCTTTTTGTCTCTGAAAAACAAAAACAAAGAATAATATTGTCTAATATTATTCAAAATATTATTCAAAAACTTTGTCTGCTTTGGAAACTATTTGTGTTGCCAAAAATGCAGTAGAAACTAAATGTTTACATTTTCTGTAGATAATATGAGTGATGTTTCTGTTCAAAACACTCTTACGTGATTCTAGGATATTGTAGATGGTTGCTAGGGGGTTGCCAGGAGGTTTTGGGTTATTGCTAACTGGCTGAATTAGAACAGGCCACACTTAGGTCTCAGTGATCTTCTGGTTTACTCTTTCAATGCAAGTTTATTGGATTTTTTTAGAATCAAGTCTTGGCCTATGTAAAATGCGTCTAAGTGCTGCTGTGAATGTTATTAAACTGTCATCGTGTTGAAAAATATGATAATTGCTTCGAATTGCTCCTGTGTCATTATAATGTTGTTAACCATATGTCTGGCCAGTTCACATGTGAATCTTTTAATTTGATTTTTATTAGGTAATCCTTTGCGCAAGAATCAGACGTTTATAGAACGTCAGCAACACGGCGTCCAGTTATCTTTAAACAATTCCCCACGGATCTACCTCAGCAGACGTTTTTATTGTGCCTGTCAGTTAAAATGACAGGAAAATATGTGAAAACATGAGAAAAGAGGGACATATTGATGGAAAGAAGGGGGCGAAGAGAAGGATGTGGAACAAATGGAAGCTCATAAAAGGTACCAGTAAGAGTTCAGACGTGAGCCTGGCCCCAACGGTTATACGGCACCATTCTTAGCCCCGCCCACACAGCATGGGGGCGTCTGTTAGACTCATAACTCCACCCACCACAGCTGCTGCGACTTGATAGACAGGCTGTTACCTCACCCCAACACACATTATTAAAATCCAAAGGCACACAGAACTAGTTTTCTCCTGTCCCTCAAACCAACACTCTTTAAGAGCAGTCTTGAGGGTACAATCATTCAAAGGCTTTCATTTCACTCACACAGCAACATACAGACAAATATACATTTATACTCTCAAGACAGCACATTGAGTGCACAAGAAGCTAAGAGATCAAAGATCAGCTCACACACTCACTCCTTCTGTAGGTAGGCAGAGGGTTGTGGTAGAAGATGTCTGGCGCGATGCGTCTCCTCGCGGCCGTTTCTCTGATCTTGGGTCTCAGCTCTGTAAACGCAGAATCAACCGGTGAGTACACGTAACTTTTGAGTTTTTTAAAAACAGAACTTTAATTCAGAACTAGTTATGTAACCTGATTGAACTTTCTTGGTATTCGAGTTCATTCTTAATAACATTCTTGTAACTTTCATTGCGGTTTTATTCGCTTTCTCCTCATTTCTCTGTCTGTCTCGTAAAATCCTAAAATATGTCAGTGTTTCCCTCACTTTAAAAGTATCTGATTTTTTAATTTAAGTCTCTTTGTTTTTCTTTCTCTATATTCCACATTTTTTTTTCATTCTATTTGTTTTCTAAGTTGTCTATCCCTGCAATGTGGATGTGTTTATCACAACACATCAGACTCCAATTTTGCTGTGTTACTGGTCTGTGTGTCTCTGAGAGAGACAGATTGTATGTGTGTGTGTGTGTGTGAGTGTTAATGGTAGTTAATTCCAGGGCTATGGAAATCACAATGTTTTTTTTTAAACAAATAGGCAGACACATAATTGTAGTCAATGCAACATTCACTTCAAGACGCATGTCATCACGTTTAAACATTATAGTGACAAATAATAAACACACATGTTGGCAATCACCGTCTGCTTGTGAGTGTTTCAGCACATTATCTGTAAACAAAATGATACATTTGAGCAACAAGCATTCAAAATAGACAAA
This sequence comes from Botia almorhae, assembly GCA_036877575.1. NCBI lineage: Eukaryota > Metazoa > Chordata > Actinopteri > Cypriniformes > Botiidae > Botia > Botia almorhae. The sequence continues at coordinate 33,237 of JAZGTJ010001870.1, forward strand.
TTCTGTTTTTCTTTTATCACAAAAGGTGAAGACAAAAAAGGAAACAAAACAAAGAAAGAGTGAGTTTAGTTTAGTGAGTTAGTTTAACTAACCCCCAACTTTAGGGGTACTGCTGAGTTTTCTAGATTTTTCCAACCTGGGATTGTGGGAGGATGTTTTTTAGCTTTAGTTTTTAATTATCTTACTGATTGCTAAGGCATGAAAATGAGTCAGGTCATTTCTTGGTGTTAAACGATAGGAAAGATGTCATTATGGTACCATTAAAGTAATAGGTTTTTTAACACCATAATGTTTGCCTGTTCAGCCAGTGGCAAACTGCCATCACCATAACAACCGACATCTGTATTTGCCATCCAATAATGACACCACACACTGTCACCTGGTTTTCATAAAGTTTTCCACTTAAAATCTTTAATGGAAAAGATCCAGTTTAATCCCACATCATGTCAATCACAATTATATCATATCAGCAGTCACAGGAATTGGAGGAATCTGTTCTGTTCACAACTCAAGATATTATTTTAAAATTCAAGAGCTGTTATGTTATTCTGGACCCATATATTAAACTATGAAAGGTAATTACTTCAATTAACACCTACTTCAATTACACCTACCAACTCTAAAATATTCAAAATTTTAGGCTTTCAAATGCCAGTTGCCAACTATAGACTCATGACAGTCTAGCTATTTAGTGTTTTTTAAACCCACAGACCTACAAATTTTTACATTTTTTACATAAGCAACCGGCTAAATGAACAGCAGTGCCATTTACTGTCTAATAGAATGACATCAGCCTAAATAGACTTGGGCATCATTCCCAGCATGCATTAGCATCAGGAACAGCTTTATGTTTGTGAGCAGGATGCTTTGTATTTGAATAACTCTTTGTGTCACACTTACATAACCTTTCATGAATGTTTCCCCTCGCAGTGTATAACCTCTTAACTTCGCCGGACTGTCTGCCAGATCTGCTTCATGGGGGTTTGGCAGAACAGGGAGTAACAGAACTCTTTATTCTCACAACGTTCCGTCTTCAGCCTAGAACCGGAACCACCATATTCAGTCTGTACAACCCGCAAGACAACAGCAAATACTTCGAGTTTACTGTAATGGGAAAACTCAATAAAGGTATGAGCGTTTATGAACTTTCCACACACCTTTAGACTCTTTCTGCAGAGCAAGTTATATTTTAATGATAAATTATAAAAATAACTTTAAGAAAAGAACTAATAAAAAGAACTAATTGATTGTAATAAAAACAGAAACGTGCGTTAAGTAAATAAATGCTTTAATAATTAATATCAAATAAATGTGATGCCAATGTTATAACTGTAACTTGCGTATGTGTATTTCAATTCATTCATTTACTGTTGTATGTTAATATTTGCAAGTAAATAAAGTGAAAATATTTTTGTTTTAATGCACATTTCCTCTATTGCTCTCTCTCTCTCTGTAGCTTCTTTACGATATCTTCGCAGAGATGGCAGAATGGGTACTGTCACCTTTAACAATCTAAAACTGGCTGATGGTGAGAAGCATCGCTTGCTCTTCCATCTGAAGGGATTGGAAGTAGGTCGTTCGGGGGCATTTCCGCAAGGACAGGGGGTGTTACCTGTGCCCGGTGTGGAGCTACACGTGGACTGCAGGCTGGTGGAGACCATGAGAGACTTACCAGCTGTGTTTAATGGTCTAAACAATCACCAGGGAGTGGAGCTTAAAACTATGCAGGGGAAAGCACAAGTACACAACATATTAAAAAGTTACACACATGCTGACCGTCTTCTTCATATGCTGGTGTAAAACCCCATACAAATGGCCCACTGTGGTTTCTGTGTTCTGATTGGCAGGAAGAGCTGGAGGAGCTCAAACTGGCCTTTGGTGATTCAATGGAAAATGTTGCATCGCTGCAGGACTGCCACACCCATCAGAGTGACTCTGTACAAACTTTAGGTAACATTAAAGTAATGCAACATAACAATCGTTACTAGAAGATTATCTGAGGTTGGCATTGACGGATTATTGGAAATAAATAATACTATCTTTACACGTGTAGTATGTTAAATGAAAGGAATAATATAATCCTAAATTCTGTCATTATTTACTCCCCCTCATGTCATTAAGACCATGTTTAACTTTATTTTTTTTCGGTAAAACACAATATAAATGTAAAGACAACACAGGCATCTCTTGTCCATACAGCCACCTGTTGTCTATGTATCTGATCCTATGTAGATTACGCCCATAATGTCTTTTTTATAATAAAATTAAAGTTTTATAATAGCTTTGTGTAAAGAACAAACTGAATTATAAATTGATATTTACTATTTGATATTTTTGTCTGCTCCCAAGATTTGAAGTCAAGTCTTTATTTGCCAGGTTTAAAAAAAGTATTTCAGTAAAAAAAGTCAGTCATACAGGTTTGTAATGATATGAGAGTGATGAAATGATGACAGAGTTCATCATAGAGCTCAACTGTTTTTTCAAATAAGAATGTTAATGGGCAATTGATTCTGTCCAAATGATGGACAGAGAGACAGAGAAAGACAGAAAATGGGAATAAATTGTGTTTATATGTTTCTTTTCTGTTCATTAAGGGCTAAACACTAAACAGCTCACTACTCAGATGCTGGAGCTGACGAAGGTCATTAATGAGCTGAAAGATGTTCTTATTCAGCAGGTAAAATTCATTCTTTAATATTCTTCATTTCCCTCCATGATTTACTGCTGTAATTGCTTTATGCTTGTGTTTGTGCGTCTACAGGTAAAGGAAACATCTTTCCTAAGAAACACCATCTCGGAGTGCCAAGCCTGTGGTAAGACATTAAATGAGCCAAAACAAAATATACAATGTTTTCAGCTACAAACAACAGATGCACACACGATTTTAACATGGCCACAAACATGCGACACAACACGTGCCAAATATATACACTAAATCTTTACCAGATTTGATGTCACTCTCACAAACCGACCACGTGCAGCCTATAATTTTTAAATTTCCAGGGCTTGGCGGATCAGAGGTGATAAAGCCAAAGTGTGCTCCTGGAGTTTGTTTCCGTGACGATATGTGCATAGAAACAGCAGATGGGGTGGAGTGTGGACCATGTCCTGATGGATACACAGGGGATGGATATAGCTGTGATGACGTAGATGAGGTATGTGCATGCGTGTTTATCTTTGTGTAGAATTGCCTGTCAGTTAAGGAGGTCATTAATGAGATTATTATCATTATAATGAGAATATAATGAGAATTTTCTTTGATATTTAGAAAAAAACTAAACTTTCTGCTATCTGTCACAATGTAATACAGGCTTTGCATAAAGGAAAAATGGGGCAGTGCAAATGATGTTAAAGCTGATGTATAAGTTCAGCAAAGGGCATTAAGTCTTTCTCATCTGTTTACATTTATATAAAGTTGTTTAAAAAAAACAGCAAAAATGGCCTCATAAAGGCTTAGAAAAAGCAGGTGAAAAATGACCATTGAAAACAATAAAAATGGTGCAAAAACTTCATAAATAATATATGTTGACTTCAGGACCAAAAAATGGATGTGACTCTCTTCCTCTTTTCCCTCTGAAATGATGTAATAATAAATGACAATGGCATGCATGTGTGTCCCTATTGCAGTGCCAGTTTAAACCCTGCTTCCCTGGTGTGAGGTGTATAAACATGGCTCCAGGCTTCCGCTGTGAAGCGTGTCCTCTTGGATTCACTGGCAAACCAGTGGAGGGAGTGGGTGTGGCCTATGCACAAACACATAAGCAAGTATGTCATCGATGACTTTTATATGATTCCAGTCAGCGTTCCCTAATATGCACTGAATTCTATATAGCCCACATGCTACCAAAGTAAGTGTACATCTCTCTTTACCTATTGTTTTGTTGTAGGTGTGTGAAGATATTGATGAGTGTAAAGGGCCAGATAATGGAGGCTGCACTCCCAATTCCATCTGTGTGAACTCTGTGGTGAGAACTGACATATTCACTAACACAATTCTGTGATGCACAACATGTCACGCAAACATGCACAGCAGTATAGTGTCTCAGAGTGCGTGCGTGTGTGATGCGTTTTGTTGCGTGTAGGGATCGTATCAATGTGGCAGATGTAAGACCGGTTTCACGGGTGACCAGATCAGGGGTTGTAAGCCGGAGAAAAGCTGTGGAAACCGCCTGAACAACCCTTGTGACCCCAACGCTGAGTGCAAAGAGGAGAGAGATGGAACTATTTCTTGTCAGGTGCGTTGAAAGTACACTGTTGCACACGCGTTGGATGAAAAGCTTCACGTTTAGAGGTGAATGCTAACATTGTGTGTGTGCTTAGTGTGGCATCGGGTGGGCTGGAAACGGCTTTCTCTGCGGAAAAGACACAGACATCGACGGCTACCCTGATGAGAAGCTGCGCTGCCGAGACCCGACCTGCAGAAAGGTAACTATGGCAACCATGTGTTCCATATTGACTTCAGGGCTCTGGTGATATGATTTGTCAGCTGATTCATATTGTGTCTTCATGACCAGGATAACTGCGTTACCATTCCAAACTCGGGACAAGAGGACGCAGATGGGGATGGCAAAGGCGATGCGTGTGACCCAGATGCAGATGGAGATGGAATACTCAATGAGCAGGTAAACACACACACGCACACACACACAACAACAGCTCTGTCCTCTTGTCTTTCTGCTGGTTAATTAATCATCTGTTTTGGTGTGTATGTTTGGTTGTTTTAGGATAACTGCTGGTTGACACCCAATATAGATCAGCTGAACAGTGATAAAGACAGTCACGGTGATGCATGTGATAACTGTGTCAGGGTGGATAACCCAGACCAGAGAGACACGGATTCCGACGGTCTCGGAGACGCATGCGACGATGACATGGATGGAGATGGTGAGAGATCACATACAGAAAAGAAAAGAACTGGTTCTTACAAAACACTTGTCCTCGTTTGTCTTTCTGCTTGATGAGTCACCACCATTCTTTATGTTGTTTCTTATTGCTAGGCATAAGAAATATTCTGGACAACTGCCAGCGGGTGAAAAATCGTGATCAGCTGGATCGTGATGGGGATGGGGTGGGGGATGCATGTGACAGCTGTCCTGATATCCCAAATCCAAACCAGGTATTTCCAGACTTTGTTTTCAAAAATGATTTGATATAGGCAGAGAATGCATAAAATAATTGTTCACAATATTTGCATTTAATCTTTTTCTTCCTAGTCTGATGTGGACAATGACCTTGTTGGAGACTCCTGTGACACAAACCAAGACAGGTGACCTTTTCTAGTTTTTTGCTGTTTATGTTAAGTCTTTGCTTATCTATTTTTATACATTATTACATTACCAAAACCAATTTGGTAAGAGGAATTAGCAGAAAATAACCTATGCAAGTCCTGAAGAGATTTTTACATCCTTTGTAATATCATGTCTTGACCCTAAGTGATGGTGATGGCCACCAAGATAGCAAGGACAACTGCCCACTGGTAATCAACAGCTCCCAGCTGGACACAGATAAAGACGGACTGGGAGATGAGTGTGACGATGATGATGATAATGATGGTATTCCTGACACACTGCCCCCTGGACCTGATAACTGTCGATTGGTCCCCAATCCTGACCAGATGGATGACAACAGTGAGTACTTAGAGACGGCAGGCCTTCACCTACTTACCTTGATGTCGCTCCAAACCTATCTCTTTTTATTTCTTCAGTGGACATTAAATTCAGATATTCTCGATCATATCTGTTCCAGAGTCACTGTATGACTTTAGAAGGCTTGCAATGTAACACTTATTATGTAAGTTATTAACAGAAAAGTTTGCTGCCGTTATGGTTATAGATATCTTGTTTATTTATCCACTTTTCAGATGATGGAGTGGGTGACATATGCGAATCAGACTTCGACCAGGACAAAGTGATTGACAGGATTGATAACTGTCCAGAAAATGCAGAGATCACATTGACAGACTTCAGAGCCTATCAAACAGTCGTATTGGACCCAGAGGGAGATGCTCAGATTGATCCCAACTGGGTGGTTCTGAACCAGGTAACAGATCAATAGAAGAAATATGAACAAAATTCCTTGTTGCTTGTTATGTCTGACAAATTCTTTGCCTTGCTGTGAAGGGAATGGAAATTGTCCAGACTATGAACAGTGACCCAGGTCTCGCTGTTGGTGAGTGGCTGTTCTTTTTTAGTACATTTTTAATATACTAACATGATGTGTTATATAAATTCATAAAACTTATGAACATACCCCTCTGCAATATCCAGGCTATACTGCATTCAGCGGCGTTGATTTCGAGGGCACGTTCCATGTGAATACAGTCACCGATGACGACTATGCAGGCTTCATCTTCGGATACCAAGACTCCTCCAGTTTTTATGTGGTGATGTGGAAGCAAACTGAGCAGACGTACTGGCAGGCCACGCCCTTCAGAGCTGTGGCTGAACCTGGCATTCAGCTAAAGGTTGGTTATCTACATTTTAGGATATTTGACCTTGGGGTTCCTGGGAGACTTGCATGAAATGAACAACGCTCTCTTTAACTCACTCTTAGGCAGTGAAATCTCAGACTGGACCAGGTGAGCATTTGAGAAACTCTCTCTGGCACACTGGTGACACTAATGATCAGGTGCGTCTGCTGTGGAAGGATCCACGGAACGTTGGCTGGAAGGATAAGGTATCATACCGCTGGTATCTGCAGCACCGCCCACAGGTTGGATACATTAGGTGAGCCAAACAAAACACTTCAGAAGTTCAACCAACCAATCAATATCAAGCGATCCCTTACATAGATAAATCCAGTCCAGGACTTCTGAGTTTGTCATTCCATGTGACTGAAAGTTAGAAGCTTTTGGATCAAGGGGATGACCCAGAGGGTGATGCTCAGATTGACCCCAACTAGGTGGTTGTGGGCTGAGAGATATATCAGTCACCCAATTCCCATGCGAAAGGAACATGTTAAAAACCAAGAGGATTCAGTAATGGACTTGTGTGTGTTTAGGGTGCGTTTCTACGAGGGTACACAGCTGGTGGCAGACTCTGGGGTGACGATTGATACAACAATGAGGGGTGGAAGACTGGGTGTCTTCTGCTTCTCCCAGGAGAACATCATCTGGTCCAACCTGAAATATCGCTGCAATGGTGAGAACACACACAAACATTCTGTAGAAGTATCGCTTCATGATGACCCAATGTACACAAATTAGATGGTTGGTATTATCTTAAATACGTGGCTTTTATCTCCTTCCAGACACCATACCAGAAGATTTCCAGGAGTTCAGTACACTACACGGCATGGAGCCCCTGTAAAAAACTCCCATAACGGTATACACACTTGAGTGTGTTTGTATATACCCGTACACCATTACGCACATTCCTGTGTTTATGAAAGCATAAAACATGGCTTTACACAATGCGCGTGTGTGTAAAATTGGTATGTGTATACACAATGTGTATGCCTTTTTTTTTAAACCACTCACTTTTTACTCGTTTTATACTGGACTGTTCTATCTAGTGTTCAAAAAACCCAAATAAACCCAGCAAAAAAAAAAAATAGTTCATATAACGTTTAGATCAGAGATGGATAGTATCTCCTGTTATCATTTACAGTCACCTAGATTGAGGGTAAATTTCCATCAAAAAACATTGTTAATACAAAATTTACAAAAACTCGTAATGGGATCGAATCCATTACGATAAAAAGACAAATCTAAACCTGCTGTCTCATATTCTGTTTAACAATAAAAAAGTTTCAAAAGGAAATTTCATGTCAGTATTATGTTTATAAAATGTCGTTCCTATGCTTATGCGTATATAATTGACCAAAAGAAGGTATCAAATATTCAACAGCTACATTTAGAAAAGCCTTAGTGTGGGAAGCATGTCTATGATGCCTTAAAAGGCTGTCTAGGCAGGCAGCTTGCTAGGCTTTGAAACAATGCTCGTTTCACAGACAGAGTGAGCTAAGTCAAATAAGAGGCTATGTTTGCTCTGCAGCATTAGTGCCATAGAAAGTCAACAGTGAAGGTTAAGACTCTTCCCTGCTGTTTTTGCTCTTAGCTAATGCTAACCTCAGCAATTCATGACTCTGTTCACACTCCTTACGTGGAACCAGTTTTACTGCAGACTCTTAACAAAAGGAGTGTTCTCTGTGGAACGTTTGGAAAACATGGCCAGCAGATGGCAGTACGGCCCTAACATTCATTGAGTACCGCTGTAAGCTATTATTAGAACAATCCGTTCTCCTCACCTTGTTCTTCCCTCTCTGCTATAACTTATGACACTGTCCTCCAAATTAATGAATATTAATGATCTGTTTTTAGTCACTCAGTCTGTCTTCAACTCCAGTTTAAATTCACTGATAAAGCAGTTGATTATGAACAGCGTTACACAACAAAATGAATCCCACTTGACAGCGAGCGATGCTGTCAAATACCACTTTACTCATTATGAATCACCCGGTAACCTTTATGGTGTCACCAGCTGAGAGAAACGACGGGAGAAGGACAGAGTGTAGAGGAAAGTGCCGTACCTGTGAATGTCACTCCCATGCAGCACACAGCTTCATCCAACAACACTCACCCCTACACACACATATGGCAAAAATGGGGTCATGGTTAGACAGAAGGATTATTATGTGCAGAATGGTTTCAAAATATGTTTAATCTCTTAAATGCTATGACACAGTGATTGTATTATCCGATATATTATGGTTCCGGGTAATTACCAGAATTAAATATTATTAATTATTATATTTATAAAACACTTTATTGACATAGTATTCCAAATGACTTCAAATATATAATTATGTAACTATTATGATAGTGGTGTCGGCTCAGGTAAGCATCAATATTACTACTGTTCACGCATTTTTTGGGACAAGTGTGATATTGCCACTGATTTACAGTAAAGGAGGGGACTGAGACATCTAGAGACCAGAATAAAACAGATTTTTTGGTTGGGTGTGTAACCATGCGACGTGCTACACCACTCAGAATAGCCTACATTCGGTTCCAGCAATCTTATCATTGCATTTAGATGCTTTCATCCAGAAAGACTCACATTCAAGAACCATATTTTGCGATTTTGTGTACGCGTCTCCTCAGAATTACCTATTTGGTTACACTGTTGTTAAAATGTAGTCGGTGCCATTAAAGATCTTTATATTTAAACAACAAATGGGAGTTCCATTAACTTACTGAACATTTTCGTTAATCGCTCGAAGCTTTGTTTGATAGATGTGCCCTAATTTATCAGAAGACTATTATTAGCCCTTTAGTCGACGCCAATAATGGCGATTCTCGCCGCGCGCGAATAACAGACATCGGCACCACGAGGGCGCGCGAATTACCAGACGCAGTTGGACATCCGCTGGTCACGCGCCGCCCGTTATTACTAAAAGCGCGAGATCACGACTTTTCAGAAGCCCCTGCCGGGAGTTATACCGCAGAAGCACAATGTTCCCTCAATGTCCTCGACGCAGCTCTTACACAATGTTCCCTCAATGTTCCTTGTCTCACATTCATCGTTCCTCAGACAAAACAAAACGTCCAGCCGGTCGATAATGACAGATTTTGAAGTGTCATTCGCATCACTCGGCTTGGTTTTCCTGCTTTCTCTTCCAAAATGGAGGAAATCTAATAAAACGTTTCTGAGAGGATTATCTAGACCAAATTTGTCCAATATTCCGGTACCAGCGGGAATCCTAAAGCATCCTTCGTCTGCGATTGGCTGAACGCTCGAGACTAAGGAAATATGGCCATTTATGTACTCAGGAATTCGCGCCAATTCACCTGCACGTAGGTTGCGTAATGCGACATTCCCCAAGGCTCAGTTTAATGCATTAACGCTCAGTTAACGTTAGGACAGTCTGTCAACGCGCTTTTGGTGGACTTGAAGTGGCTTTTTTATTTCAGTAGAGAAGTACATTGCATTGCCATTATCGCACTGGCGAGCACACAAACTTCAGTACATAAGCCACCGGGGTTGACAAGTACACGCTAATTATCTTTAATTGCTTGTGTGGGTGAAGCGGCGCTGGCGGTATTTTTCCCCGTCTGTTTGAACTGAACTCTGACACAAGGGGACATTGTGTACATGTACGTGTGAATTATAGCACATGCTTCTCAAAACATCAAACGTGAAGCATAAAACGGACATTTAAGCATAGATCTTCTCACAGGTGTCAGGGGTTCCAACCAAGTGTACGTGGACATACATGTGAACATGTCTTTAAACAATTAACTATTTTTCTTCTTATATTTTTATATTGATTATATTTCTTACTAGCCTTCTGTTACGTATTACATAATGTACTAATGTTACTTATGTTCATATTATTATAAAGTAATTAACGCAAACATTTATTTTATATACGGGGGATATTGTATAAAAGGGTAAAATGTCAATATTACAATGTAAAAATTAATAATAAAAGCTATACGAGTAAAAATGCCGATAAATCGCCTAAATGTCTATCAATAAAAAGTAAAACAGAGGGATAATGGAAAAGGTACCTTTGTTTTACTCTTTCATTTCCTGTCTTGTTTTTTCATTTGTATCATTCTTTGCGGAAATCCATTATCGTTTTCATTCACAACTTTCTTATCCAAAAAACTGGCAGACGAACCAAGAGAACAGTGTGTAACAGAGCCGAATTTAGGATGGAGGGAGGGATGGATGGAGACCGATTGTGAATTCCGGAAACGCTCCTCCACATGGAGCGATGGGCTGCTACATCCGCGTGAGGCTCATCGCAACCAGCAACAGTGTTGAGCGTGGATTGGTGGGCACGCGGTATTCCCTGTCGTGTACGTGAAAAATGGGCGTGCTCGGGGAAGCTCAGTCACGCAGCGTGGGCGCTGTGTGTAGAGCGCGGGTATAAAAGCTCGAGGAGAGCAGCAGGGAGATGCAGCAGACAGCAACTCAAGCGCTCATCTTAGACTCACCGGCAGCATCATGGTTCTCATCTGGACTCAGTTCGGCGTCAAACACAAGAATGTCAAGTGTAAAGTGCGAGTGATCCACGGCGAGGAGGGTTGGACCTCAGAGGTGAGATGATGTCCATCAACTTTGAATGCTTATATACTGTAAACCAATACATGTATTTATGTTCTCCACTATATCATATGCCCCCAAAGACTTTGGACTTTGAGTGCATGTTATATAGAGAGAGTACAGAGGCATAAATAGATTTTTTTTGTACTTTTAAAGTTTAATACACACTTTTGTGTACAGGCACCTTGTTTTGTATAATATATGTTTTAAATAAATTTTTAATTTAGTAATAATAATTAATAATTTATACTTTGCACACAGTGAATGTGATTTTAGTGTTTAAATATTATAATAATTTAATAACATAAAATAAACTTTTGTGCCTGTAAACTTTTTAATCACCTGGGCAGAGATGGCAAACAAATTCTGAACTTTGGTTTCAGTTCTGTTTGCCATCTCTCCTCAGATGTAACAAAATACTAGAAATTATCAAATAAAGACTTGATCAGCCACTAGTCTATACAGGTGCCCCTCAGTGTCTAGGGTGGTTACATCTCTGCCTGAATTGAGACCAGATTATGCTAAACTTCTTCCCTCTGTGTGTCTGTGTGTGCAGGAGGTTCGTGAGGAGCCTGAGGTGTCCAGCCCCCCATCCTCACCAGAGTGTGTGGATTACTACGCTGTGCTCGGCGTGCCAAGTGACTCTAATGAGGAGGAGATCAGACGGGCATACAAGCGTCTGGCGCTCCGTTACCACCCTGACAAGAACCCAGACGCAGACGCAGAGGACAAATTTAAACAGATTGCACAAGCCTATGATGTACTGACAGACCCAGAGAAACGCAGCATCTATGATCAACAAGGTGAGAAAAAGCCCACTCGAAAACGTTTCTAATGCAAGGTTTAAAATGTCAAAAAAGCATTTAGATTCAGAGAAATACTCTTCCAGTTCCACATAAACGTGGAAGTATATTTTTAGAATCGCTCTGTCACACAGAAGCCAGAAGCACACACACACACACACAGTTTCTAGGTTCAGAGCTACAGTGAGTGCAAAGGGTTCAGACAACCTCAGATGAATTGATTCTCTCTCCCCTTATATCTCAGTCTCTCTCTCTCACAAACACACTCTGCGCTAGACTAAGACGTGCAAATAGCTGCAAACACTATTAATTATTAATCCAGATTTTATTAACCGAGTGAAGTTCTTCCACACAGACACATGCACAGAAAACTCTCAGATGTGCAAACCACACAGTTTTTTTTAAACAGGTTTGTTATTTTCTCCAGGGTTGACCAAAGGGGGTGTAGCTTCTACAGTCAACAAAAGTGACCCCTCTCAAAGCTCATCAAAAGCTGATGCCCACTCCTGGCGCATGTTCTTCAACTTTGAAGTCGACTCCGATGATGACCTCTTTAACCCATTCCTGCGAAACCCCCTTCCCCACCTCAGCCGTCACCATGGCAACAGAACCGGGCTCAAGCCTTCGGGCGTGGCCGAGGTCCACGAGCTCCTGGTGTCACTGGAGGACATCCTGACAGGTGTGACAAAGCGTGTGAAAGTAACACGCCTTCGTCAGATGGACAAACACACGCTGAAGCCAGATGAATGCGTGTTCGATGTCGAGGTGAAGAAAGGATGGAAGGAGGGAACGAAAATCACTTTTCCCAAGGAGGGGCATCAGATGCTAGGCCACGCCCCTAATGACCTGGCATTCGTTATTAAAGAGAAAAAGCACACCCATTTCAGACGAGACGGCTCGCATATTGTGTACACCTCCATCATCACTTTGCGAGAGGTGAGATGTGTACGTGCGCTTATGTGTGTGTGTGTGTACCAAATGTTCTCTTGCAGTCCCTGGTTCTCAATAAGCCTCTGCAGAGAGCGGCATCTAAATTTAGCATCTCTCCCCCGCAGCCTCACACACACAATCTCACACACACTCCCCCTCCCTTCTCGAACACCACCTCCTCAGCACCCAGCATCGTCTGACACACACACACACTCTCACACACATTCTGTCACTCTCTCCTTCTCTTCTCACTATAATTCAATTTTTTTCTGATCTCTCTCATCACTATTGTTTCTTAGATTATCAGATCAGTAGTGGTTGACCGTATATGGGATTTTTTCAAGAAATAAAAGCATGCCCACATACTGTATATACAAATTGGCCAAATAATAACTAGTCTATCACTGCTAGATAAAAAATCAAAACTTTGTCTGTGGATCAGTGGATAGTCCGCATTTTCTTTTATCAAAGGTTTTTAAGTAAATGTTGCATAAAATATTTGTTAATGGATTATACAATTTGTACACTTTTTTTGTACTCATTTGTTATAATCAAATTGTATTATATGTAAATCAAAATTATACATCAGCTACCCTGATTTTTAAGATTTTAAGCTGTTAGCATCAGCTATTAAAAACGGTATCTCTACTTAAACCATTGATTTTGTTCATTCTTTCATCTCATTTCCATTCTCACTTTCTAAACAAACCTTTCACCCTCGTTCTCTCTCTCTCTCTCTTGATTTCCACATCCACTTCATCTTTCTCTACCCACCCACAAGCTCTCGTCCCCCACAGACTGTAGCATCGTTGAAAAATGGGAGCGATTAGCAGCCCTTTTTTGTTCTTGCATAACGTTGAGGTTCAATCTGTCTGGCCTATATTCCGCCCGCATACTGCTCGTAATAGATAGTCACGTTATATAAACCCAAACCACATTATATGCACAAGTGGATTAGATCTTAGAACATATGCCAGAGGGGCATCGCACTCCTGCTGGGTTACCTCCTGCCAAAATACTGCAGTCTGTGATATAACAGTTCAGCACTCACAAAGCATCTTGGTAGGAGGGGAACTGTTACAGAATCAGTTTTGTTTAAGGTAGTGTAGCTGAGATCGATGCACACATGATGGAGGTCTGATTCCGGATCAGTGACTTGAGGCTAAATGAAACATGAGGATGTGTGACTCTTTATATTCTGTGACATCCTGTGACAAAATATTTAACGTTTCTTTGTTGCTTTGTTTCTCTTCAGGCTCTTTGTGGATGCACAGTTAATGTCCCTACCCTCGATGGACAGATGAAGCCCCTCCCATGCAGTGATGTCATAAAGCCAGGATCAGTGAGACGTCTTATAGGGGAGGGGTTACCAAGAGCGAAAAACCCCGCCCAACGGGGTGACTTGCTGGTCGAGTTTCAAGTGGTTTTCCCTGACCGCATTCCACCAAGTAGCAAAGAGATAATCAAACACAGCTTGGGACAATGTTAAATATTGAGCACACACACACACAAGTGGACGCACACTAATTTCACTGACGGACGTAACGTCAGTTGTTTGTCTCTGTGAGGCACACACTAGACACACACTCACTCAGGTGTGAGGTGGAATACTCACACAAGCCATTTACACATAGGTATGTGTAAGTGTAATTCATAAAGATGTTTCATAAATACACACAAACACAATGTGAAGTTTGTGTTAACATACTTCTTTATCCATGACGACCTTGTACTTGCGTACAGAACTGTCAGTGATTTAGTCTCTATGAGAGATTTCTGTGTCATGTTCCAATGAATCATTTGTAAAGATTATACTGAGATGTGACTTTCTAATATATAACCTGACATATACGATGGATGCATGTTTTATAATGAGAAATAAAGTTTTATTAATGAAAATAAATATTTTGTGGTTGTATTCTTGGGTGGGCTGATTACTCATAATATCAGACTATGAAAATAATTGGTTATTTGTTATTAAGAAAATTTCTTGTAGAGTACTAATCCATGCATAATCTAATGCATCAATTTTAGGTCAATAAAAGAATACATTTTGAGTCAATAATAGAGGAAAAATAAGCTCTTTTGATCATCTAAATGATTATCTTTTTGTATTAAACATATTTAACTCAGAAATGAATCTGTTCTATGGATTGGAATAATGAATTTCAAGGCTACAGTATATGAGGACATGGTGTGCCGGTTTGAAGTCAATGCCACAAAGCTTTAGCCTTTCAAAAAGCATGCTAATGAAATATTTGTGTAGCCACTTATTATTTTTCTTATTCACGTCCTCTTTTCTTACTTAGGAACAGTGTGTTTTTTTAAGAAAAGTCAGTATGAACAGTTTGAAATCACATATTTACTTGATTTGAAATATGATGTATCATTTTCTCAAATCGTTTAGTGTGCATTTTTTAAAGGAATTCATTATATATTTTAAGCAGAGATTTGATACCGCACAGCAGACCGTGGTTCACAATGAATGTGTAAATGTCTTAGTGAGAAGAACATTGTTTCGTGTCAGTCAGAGCTTCATGAATCATACTCACAGCTTTAATTTGCCAAACACTTATTCGGGTTCAGAACAGCCTTTAATAGCAGTGTGACAGTAACCAGTGACAACCTGTAAATCTTAATTCCAAACTGTCCATGCTAAATATGAAGTGTTTAATTTAATAACTGTTACCATTTGCATTATGCAAATTAGATGCAGATTGTGTACAAAACGAATTTTCTAGCTTTTTGTTTATCT
>JAZGTJ010001871.1:0-48754 GCA_036877575.1 Botia almorhae
TTCACTGTGTTACTGCAGGAGGTCTTCAGGCCATCGGAGAGCTTCTGCAGGTGGACTGTGAGATCTACGGTCTGACCAGTGATCATTACAGTGTTACTCTCAGGAGATACGCTGGCATGGCTCTGACTAATCTAACGTTTGGAGATGTGGCTAACAAGGCGAGTTATCTCTCTCAGCACATACGCTCATCTGTGTGAGGGAACCTTCTCGTTTTAGTGTATTTCATTGTTTCTTCTGTCTCTCCATGCACACAGGCTACACTTTGCTCAATGAAAGGTTGTATGAGAGCCATGGTTGCTCAGCTGAAGTCTGAGAGTGAAGATCTACAGCAGGTATATCACCGTTTGAAAAGGCCTGCTCCAAACAGAAGCAAACCATAGAAACATCTATGTTCTTCTGAAAGTGTACTGAAACGCTGTGCTGTTGTAGGTCATTGCCAGTGTTCTGAGAAACCTGTCGTGGCGAGCAGATGTGAACAGTAAGAAGATACTGCGAGAGGTTGGGAGTGTTCGGGCTCTGATGGAGTGTGCTTTAGAGGTGCAGAAGGTCCGCTGATATTCTGTGATGTATCATGTTATGCGTGTAAGAAGTCAGATTGAGAACAAGCCATTGAGTAATGCAATAAATAAATTCTCTTGTTTTTCAGGAATCCACATTAAAAAGTGTCTTGAGTGCTCTCTGGAACCTCTCAGCTCACTGCACTGAAAACAAAGCTGATATCTGCACCGTTCCAGGAGCTTTGGCCTTTCTAGTGAGCACTCTAACTTACAGAAGTCAAACCAACACTCTCGCCATAATAGAAAGTGGAGGCGGCATCTTAAGAAACGTGTCAAGCCTCATCGCCACAAATGAGGAGCACAGGTACAGCAGAAGATTCTGTATATAAATCAGCGCTCAACCATAAGGATTTTTTTACCCGTTAGCCACTTATTCAGATTTGTCTCATACTGCCCCTGCTGTTTCATTATTGTTTCGCTATGTAAATATGGTTATTTTAAAGTGTAATATGTGTAAATACATTTATTTTACGTGTTTAGTAAATGTTTATTGGTGTGTTTGTGTGGCTTTTCATATCTAAATATTTTGGTCTTGTCTCATTTTTAGGCAAATACTGAGGGAAAACAGTTGTCTACAGACTCTTCTGCAGCACCTGAAGTCTCACAGTCTGACAATAGTGAGCAATGCCTGTGGAACCCTGTGGAACCTTTCTGCTCGGAATGCTAAAGATCAGGAGGCGTTATGGGATATGGGTGCAGTTAGCATGCTGAAGAACCTCATTCACTCCAAACACAAGATGATAGCCATGGGAAGTGCAGCTGCTCTGAGAAACCTCATGGCCAACCGACCTGCCAAATATAAAGATGCCAACATAATGTCACCTGGATCCAGTTTGCCCTCCCTCCACGTCAGAAAACAGAAAGCACTGTTTGAGGAATTAGATGCACAGCAGCTGTCTGAAACCTTTGATAATATTGATAATTTGAGCCCAAAGGCCTCTCACAGAACCAAGCCGAGACTTAAGCACAACGTCTACGGTGATTATGATGGTGTGTGCCGATCAGATGGTTATAACCCAAATGGAGTGGGTGTTCGCTCGCCTTACATGAACACACCGGTGCTCTCCAGCCCATCCTCTCGGGACAACAGAGGAAATGCAGAAAGCATCAGAGCTGAGAGGGACAGAAGTCTGGACCGGGAACGAAGGGGGTTCCATTCTGATGCAGAGTCAAGCAAGAGAATGATGCAGATTCCCACGACTGCAGCACAGATAGCAGTTGTCATGGAGGAAGTACAGAGTATGCACTTAAGTATGGATGATAGAACCACTGCATCTACATTAGACCCTCATGTAGTGAAAGATGACATGCGACATCAAACTGCTGTTCACAGTCACCAAAACATTTATAATTACAGCAAAGCTGAACCGTCAAGCAGACCATGCCCGATGCCCAAACTGGAGTACAGAGCATCTAATGACAGTCTGAACAGTGTAAACAGCAGTGATGGCTATGGTAAGAGGGGACAGATGAAGCCATCAGTGGAGACCTACTCAGAGGATGAGGGCAAATGCTGCATCTATCGAAAATATCCAGCAGATCTTGCCCATAAGATACACAATGCAAATCATATGGAAGATGACAACGGCGATCTGGACACGCCTATTAACTACAGTTTGAAGTATTCAGATGAACAGCTCAACTCTGGTCGACAAAGTCCAACCCAGAATGAAAGGTGGGCGAGACCCAAGCTCCTTGATGAGGAAATGAAAAGACATGATCAGAAACCACCAAGATCTCAAAGCCCAGGATACCCCATGTACAACGAAGGCAGTAGTGAAGAAGACAAACTGAAAAAGTTTCAGCCCAGGTTTGTTCAAAAGGACATGCCTGGATTTAGGTCCAGTGAACAAATAAACAGTGGCACCAGTCATGGTCATTATTCAGATGACAAACCAACTAACTACAGTGAGCGGTATTCAGAAGAAGAACAACTTGAAGATCAGACTGCCAATTACAGCCTAAAGTACAGCGAGGATCACCACGTAGAACAGCCTATTGATTACAGTTTAAAATACGCTGAGACCTCCTCCAAAAAGGTCTTTAGTAATTCAAAGCCATCCTCTGCCCAAAGCTCCGTCAAAGATCATGTAAGCCAGGGTAGTTCCTCCTCTGTGGCGTCTGTAAAGAATCAGAGCAGACAAAAGCAGCTCCATCCATCGTCTGCTCAGAACAGATCAGGACCAGCTAGAGCAGTTCAGAAAAACCCAGCCTGCAAAGCTCCTGCAATCAATCAGGAAACTCTACAGACATATTGTGTGGAGGACACGCCCATATGTTTCTCGCGTGGCAGCTCTTTATCATCATTGTCCTCAGAGGAAGAAGAAATGGACAGCTGCAAGCGTAACGTCAATTCAGCAAATAACTACTCCACTCTACCTGTATCAGACAAAGATTCTGCTGGTAACATTGCCTCAAACCAGCGCACCGGTGAGAGCCAGTCAACAGTTCATTACGTCCGCATGAAGCCCCCGCGACATCAGGGGTCACATCTGGGACATCCAGATGGAGTCAGGCATCACAAAACTGTTGAATTTTCATCTGGTGCTAAATCTCCATCCAAAAGTGGTGCCCAAACACCAAAAAGTCCTCCAGAACATTATGTACAAGAGACTCCTCTCATGTTCAGCAGATGTACATCTGTCAGTTCCCTCGACAGTTTTGAGAGTCACTCCATTGCGAGTTCTGTGCAGAGCGAGCCATGCAGTGGGATGGTCAGTGGAATTATCAGCCCCAGTGATCTGCCCGACAGCCCTGGTCAAACTATGCCTCCCAGTCGTAGCAAGACACCACCACCTCCACCACCACGATCATCATCAGTGAAGCAAAAAGTTACAGTCCCACCCCACTCTGAGAAACGGGATTTGGCTCCGAGGCATGCAGCTGTCAGCACAGCAGTACAGAAAGTGCAGGTTCTACCAGATAATGATACACTCTTACATTTTGCCACAGAGAGCACTCCAGATGGCTTCTCTTGTGCTTCCAGCCTCAGTGCACTAAGTTTAGATGAACCATTTATTCAAAAAGACACTGAGTTAAAAATAATGCCTCCAGTTCACGAAGATGACCACAGTATTGAGGCAGAGCTTGAGAAAGAAGACATCAAAGAGCCCAAAGTCCAGGAGAAACCTCCACCATCAACATCTGAAGTTGCAAAGGACATCTTAGATGATTCAGATGATGATGATGACATAGAGATTCTAGAGGCCTGCATTAACTCAGCCATGCCTACAAAATCATCAAGGAAACTGAAGAAGCAGTCGCCTTCATCTACCTCAAGAATACCTCCACCTGTCACTCGCAAACCAAGTCAGCTCCCCGTTTATAAACTCTTACCTTCACAAAACAGAGGGCAGCAGCAGAAGCATGTGACGCTAACTCATGGTGAGGACATGCCACGGGTGTACTGTGTTGAGGGAACACCCATTAACTTCTCTACAGCAACATCCCTCAGTGACCTCACCATTGATTCTCCACCAAATGAGTTGGCAAGTCTGGAAAGTTCAGCTCCCCATGCAGAAGTATCTGGGCAAAGACGAGACACTCTACCAGAGGGGAAAAGTGCAGAAACTAAAGATACAGGTGTGTTACCTTCCAGGCAACAGACTCTGGTCGAGAATGAAGGGGATGATATTCTGGCAGAGTGCATCAGTTCAGCAATGCCCAAAAGCAAAATTCACAAGCCGTTTAGGGTGCAGAAGATGTCTGATCAGACTCAACATCCCTCTACTGCCACTGGCAGTGTGGTTCAGCAAGACTTGGAAAAGAAAAAGCCAACTTCGCCTGTAAAACCTATGCCACAAAGCAGTGAGTACAGAGCGAGGATGCTTAAGCGGCCAGAGGGCCCTAATAACTTGCCAGAAGCAGTGTCATATCCTGATAAAAACAAAGAAACCAAAGCACAGGAGCCCAAAGTAGTCTCAGGAGAGTTTGCAGCTAAGCCTGCTAATGCTGAGGAAAGAACACGTCCTGGGTTTGCCTTTGATTCTCCGCATCATTACACACCCATTGAGGGCACACCGTACTGCTTCTCTCGCAATGACTCCCTGAGCTCCCTTGACTTTGAGGATGATGACCTTGACTTATCGAAGGAAAAAGCAGAGCTGCGAAAAGATAAAGAGCAAAGAAAAGTTCCACCTTTGAAGTGCAGCATAGAACAGCCAGTGAAGTCCAGCAGGGTACCAGTGTTTCAGACAGCTCAGACAAAACCCCTTCAAAAACAAGAAAGTTTTCCACAAGCACCCAAAGAAAACACAGTAGCAGTGTGTGATGAGAAACAAAAGTTTTCCATCGAAGACACACCAGTGTGTTTCTCAAGAAACTCCTCGCTTAGTTCACTGAGTGACATTGACCAAGAAAACAACAACAAAGAGTGCTCTCATAAAGATGATGTCACCCAGATAGAAGGACCCAGACCACAAGCCTCTGGTTATGCACCAAAAGCCTTTCACGTGGAGGACACCCCTGTGTGTTTCTCCAGGAATAGTTCTCTGAGCTCTCTAAGCATTGATTCTGAAGATGATCTTCTGCAAGAATGCATCAGTTCTGCAATGCCAAAGAAAAAGAAACAGCCTGCAAGAAGCAAGACTGAGGAACAAGAAGTTAACGAAGAAAAAAGCATAATAGGTGATGGCATTTTAGCAGAAGAACCAGATCTTATACTGGATCTCACAGACACACACAGTCCTGTTTCAGAGCAGGCCCTCTCACCAGACTCTGAATCATTTGACTGGAAAGCCATTCAAGAGGGTGCTAATTCTATTGTTAGCAGTCTACATCAGGCTGCAGCCAGTCTGTCCAGACAAGGTTCTTCTGATTCAGATTCTATACTGTCACTCAAATCTGGCATCTCCATTGGCTCACCTTTCCACCTTCCGTTGAATCAAGATGACAACAAGCCTGCTGCAAATAAAGGGCCAAGAATATTAAAACCTGGTGAAAAAAGCACTTTAGAGGCCAAAAAGAAAGAGGAGGAATCTGCAAAGAGTCTGAAAGGAGGAAAGAAAGTGTATAAAAGCCTGATAACTGGAAAACCCAGACCCAGTCTTGAAAGCATGTCTTCCCAGCATAGGCAAGCTCAAGCGCCAGCGGTATCCAGAGGAAGAACAATGGTTCATGTTCCTGGTGTGAGAAGCAGTTCTCCTAGCACCAGTCCAGTTCCCAAAAAACCACCTCCACGTGGCCAAATGTCAAAACCTCCCTCTCAAGTGGCAGGTCCTGGAAACTCTCCGAGAACTATGAAAGTCCAAGCAAATTCTGAACCAAGTCCTGCCAGGGATCCAGCATCTGCTCAAGGAGGATCAAGTAAAGCTTCCTCTCGATCAGGGTCCAGAGACTCCACACCTTCTAGACCAGTTCAGCAGTCTCTAACAAGGCCAATGCAGTCTCCTGGTCGTTCCTCTGTCTCACCAGGCAGGAACGGCCTGAGTCCATCTAACAAATTATCTCAGCTGCCTCGCACTGCCTCTCCCAGTGCTGCTTCATCAAAATCCTCAGGATCTAGCCGCATGACTTACACTTCACCAGGCAGGCAACTGGGACAGCAGACACCAACAAAACAAGGCGGTTTGACTAGAAGTACCAGTGGAATTCCTAGAAGTGAATCTGCCTCCAAAAGCCTAAACCAGTGTGGAGCCACGGGCCCTTCAAAAAAAGCAGAGTTGTCTCGAATGTCATCCACCAAGTCAAGTGGGAGTGAGTCAGACAGGTCTGAGAAACCTGGACTAGTGCGTCAGTCAACATTTATCAAAGAAGCCCCCAGTCCAACACTAAAAAGAAAGTTAGACGAGTCTGCCTCTTTTGAGTCATTATCTCCGTCCTCCCCAAGCCAGTCTCAGACTCCAGTATCTAGTCCATCCTTACCAGATATGTCTCTCTCTCTACCCTACCAGGCAAGTGGTCTGAGAAAGTCCCCACACGGTCAAACTTCTGCTGAGAATGGTGATAGTAAATCCCTCAGGAGACAAGACATCTCCAGATCCCACTCAGAAAGCCCATCCAGACTACCGATCAACAGGACAGGGACGTGGAAGAGGGAGCACAGCAAACATTCCTCATCTCTGCCAAGAGTTGGCACCTGGAAAAGAACAGGCAGCAGCTCTTCTATTCTCTCTGCCTCGTCAGAGTCCAGTGAAAAGGGCAGAAGTGAGGATGAGCGGCAGCCCATCAATCCACCTCCTAAATCAGGCAAAGAGGGTGGCCTGGAGCGGAAAGGAACGTGGAGGAAAATGAAAGAGACTGAAGTCGCACCAATGACATTAGACCTACCAGATCCAACGGGTGATGCTGCTAATTCAGTGGGTGTTGCTGTGTCCAAAACCGAAGATGTGTGGGTGAGAATTGAAGATTGTCCCATAAACAACCCAAGATCCAGTAAATCACCCACGGCAAACACACCTCCTGTCATTGATAGTCAGACAAGCAAAGGGCTTCCCTGTGATGCAAGTGAGTTGCACTTAAAACAGCCACTGGTGAGTGAGAATGCAGCTACAGGCCATGCGGGTTCAGAAAGCAATCTGAATTTGCTCAGAAGCAGTGAATCTCTTGATAAGAAAGTCGTAGATGTCAAACCTACACCGGGTAATCCAAACCTTGGGCCAGACGTCCATGAGTTCCCGGTTGCTGAACGCACACCCTTCAGCTCCAGTAATTCTAGCAAACACAGCTCTCCCAGTGGAGCTGTGGCTGCTAGAGTCAGTCCTTTCAACTATACACCGAGCCCCAGAAAGAGCAGTGCAGACAGCGCAACACCTCGGCCGTCTCAGATCCCCACACCTATCACGAGCAATGTCAAGAAGAGAGACACTAAAGGTGACACCACTGAAAGTGGCTCCTATATTGTCACCTCTGTGTAAGGCCATCTGGTCTGATGTTTGGACTTTCTCTTAGACATTGTACGGTGGCAGTCAGAAAACACTTCATTCAGACTTTGACCTTGTTCATAGTTTGCCACTGTCATGGAACCTGTAGTCACACCCCGTGTTAAGTAACATATTCTTGCTGTTTGCTTGCCGGTATGTGGCAGCAAATGTTGATATCAAATCCACAAAGCAAATGTGTGTGAAGCAAATTTGACACTTTGTACTGTACAGATTTATGTATATATTAATTTAATCATGTATCAGAATCCTGTATGTTGCTTGAAATGACAAAGTATACTGCTTAAGGTGGAATAATGGGATGCTGTTAAACTTTTGGTGGATTTCAACACTAATTCATTGGATTATTGTTTTTTTTTAGGAAAAACAACTGTAAACCTGTATTAATGCAAATGTTAAACTCATTCTACTGTTGCATATTGTATGTTACATAATGGATTTTCTCCTTGCATGAGCCAGTTCAGTGGTCAAGTATTTCCTATGAAGACGCTTTCTGTGGACATGAACTGTACTGATAGCTGTAGTGTAACATTTTACACGTGTGTGTGTGTGCGTGCGTGCATTTGAAAGCAAGAAGAAACCTTTGGAACTGTTGAATGATGATTTTGATGATTGACAGATTATATATGAAACATAGATCGTTGCTCTGCTGTTTGTGTATAGTTGTTGCTAGGGGAGACCAGTGTATTTTCAAGAAAACTGAAATCTTGAAAAAACTGAAATATGTTGAAAACTTAAATTATTCCTGTAGGTTTTGGTGTTGGTATCTTTATAAAAGCTCATTTTGCTTCCCCTTTTAAATTAGTAATTAAGCACATAATTAGATTAAACTGTTTTGCCAAAACCACAGTGTAAATAATCACGATTTTATTTTTCTTTTGTTTATTCCTCTCATGCAATAAAGTGAGAAGATTAATGTTTACAAGATAATTTCAATAAAAATAGTAAATCTACACAATAGGCGTCATCTTTGTGTGAATGTGGCACGGTCATTTATTCCTAATCGCTGTGAATGATAAAGATCTGGTTTATGATCTGGTTTATAAGGTTTTTAAATAAACTTAAGTACAGTTTACTAAGAGTTTGTAATAAGAATGGTTGATAGTATCTGAATTGTGTGCAGTGAGTGTAAACCAGTTCTTAACCTAACTGGCTAATGATCTGTGTTAAATGATCCATCATTATTTCTGGAATGTTTTTTCATATATTTGTATGTATATGTATATATTCGACCGCTCCATCTGATGTAGGAATTGATTTGGGGTTGGAACAGCTGACACACATGCAATTAATTCTGGCAAATGTGTCTAATCCTAAATCATTTAAAAGAACAAAGAACAGATTAGTGTACAGCAAGTATTATTGACCACATTGTTCGCTTCTACAGCTGTAGTACACATAACACGCCACGAGATGTCGCCATGTGCACTCTTAAACACTGAAGCGCGAAACCCTTAAACGTAAGTTGAACGTTCCTGTTCAAGATAAACGACCGAAGGAAACATCATCTTCAGTTTAATGGTATATATCTGTTTGTTTGCAGCATCATTCGTCTGCAAGGTGACACTGAATCACTGCGAGCCATTTAAATTCTGAGCAACTTGTGGCTCGGTCAACACTAAGTGTCTAACTGTGCTGTGATTATTAATAAACGTTAAAACAGATGTCTGTTTATTATAACAGAAGTCTGTTGTGTTCATTTGCATAAAGTATCTGTATATTCATCACACATTTGGAGATCAGCTCTCGTCTGTTAACATTTACTTTGATAACAATGAGGTGAAAAGGCTGTAGATTTGTATCTGTGTATGACCTCCCTCCATCAGCTGCCCTCTCTCATCAGGGTATCTTTCATTTCCAAAACACAGTAACTGTTTATGGCTTCCAAACTAGGTCAGAAAACAATGATCCTTTCCTGTTTTCTCCTGTGAGGTCTGAAAATCTGATCTTGTGACTCGAGGTCGTTGATCAAACTGATCTTTCATTTCAGTGTTTTTAACTTAATCTTCTCCTGCAATTACCAGCCGCAGAAAAACAGAGACAAATGAGTGATGAGAGGAAAAGCAACAGCTCAGACACAGTTATTCTTCAGATGCAGTGACAGCAGCATCATTTGAGACGAGCTTTGACTCTTTCTGACTCTCTTTGATAAAGTGCTGCTCTTCATCCGTGAGTCTTCCCTCCTCATCCTCTGGATGTGCTCTCAATCTTCTGCTTCCAAAACTTCTTCAGCGTGTATTTGTCACGGATACGTGCCGAGTTTATCGTCTGAGACAACAAAACTGAAATCTTTCAGCGTGATGGATCACTGGGTTCTGCTGCTTCTGGTCTCCCTCTGAACTGCAACACATCACCGTTTCTCATTGGAAGACGTGATATCTGTAGATGTTTATTACACAGACAAATCATTTTTTACACAGAATGATTGTGTTCCAAACACACTGAGACATAACAATCAACTGAACGAGACATCATTTCTAATCAAGATGGAGAACATTTATGAGCTTCTGCATTGAAACCACCAAGTTATGGAAGTATCTATGTTCATTTAAACTTCTGCATCTTTATGGGATGAAAATTAATGGTGTCTTCATGTCTTCCTGGGGTGTGTTTATGAAACTGGAACAGAGACAGAAAACGTATAGTGCAACAAAATAAAAACCAAAGGTTTTAATGCTTTACCTGCATACTTTATTGTTCTGCTGCCACAAAGCATGATGGGAAATGTAGTTTGGTCATGCAAACCTGTCACCTCATGAACTGCCAGAATAGGAAGTATCTTGTAAAACTCTTGAAACATCACTTACCTTTAAGCAGGTGTTGAAAAGGTCAGGATGGACAGATTTAATGTTGAGGCATCAGAAAGACGTCAACAAACATTTACTTGCCAGGACCAGCGCTGATAAACTAAACGATACTCAGAGCGTCTGGAGACTCGCTGTCCGTCTGGTTGAAGGTGAGGGCTGTGAAGTGGAAAGCGCAGGTACAGGCCATCTGCTGGACTCTGGGTGATCTGGCACAGGTTCCTCTGTTCTCGCCCTTCATCTCATCATCATTTATTTTTGGAGCCAAAAGACAAATAGAGCTGTGAGCCGGTGTACTGGTGTGTGTAAGCCAGAGGAATCAGAAACATCACCATAACAACCAGTCCTGAGTTACAGAGTTTAGAAGATAACAGAGCAGTTATGTTGAGCTCTTCTCAGTGATCACCGCTCTGTAGAGAGGAGCTGCTGACAAAATTACCTGCTAAATGTGTACCAGTGGAACTGTGAGAACGGTCTACAACAGTCTCGAGCACACGCTACACCTGCCCACTGCATCCTGTACATCCAGCACCCCAATGACATGAGATTAGATGCTACAGATGCATTTACAAATACATCAATCAATCTGAACACAAATCATCATTTAAAACTACATTCTGAATGTTTGCGCAGAAAACACTTATTAAGTGGACAGCCGAGGTTGTTTGTGATTATTTTTGTGATTTTTTGGAGATGAAACATCAGCTGTGAATTGCATACAGACACCTCTTCTGTACGAGCTATAAACTGAAGTGGACAGGCAGCTGGAGGGAAACCCGCCTGACTTCAGAACTCATGTCGGCTATAACTCAGCGTTTATGATGCGTGAGAACTTCATTACAGTCCAATAAAAAGCCGCGCTGCCACAGAGGGCAGTCAAGAGGACAGACACACACCCCAAACACCCCAAACTCCTGACAACTTCCCCTCTCCAAAAACACACACTGACAGTCTCCAGCTGCTCTCCTGACATCTGCCACTAGAAGAGTCGCTGTTTACGCCTAGACTTATTAATCTGAACACAGCCTCTCGTTCAGTTAACAGAACAGCCCTGTAT
Source organism: Botia almorhae (assembly GCA_036877575.1). Classification (NCBI taxonomy): domain Eukaryota; kingdom Metazoa; phylum Chordata; class Actinopteri; order Cypriniformes; family Botiidae; genus Botia; species Botia almorhae. The sequence goes on from JAZGTJ010001871.1 coordinate 11,297, forward strand.
CAGTGTAGCAGTTACAAATTCAGGTTTCAGGTGTCAGATTCATCATCTGTGGACACTAAAAACTGCATAACATTTTCACACTGGAACATGAAATGTAATTTCATCAAGATGAGTAAGTGATGATAAAAATACATGTTTCTTTAGAAACAGGCCTATATATAAATATTATATAACCTCAAATTGAATGTTTTATTTATGAACCTCTATATGAAGTTACAGTGTGTAAGAAGAGGATTTCCAAAGTGTGTGAGGGAAAATGTCTCACGGCGGCCGGTCGGACTGAAGTCATCTATCATCGGAAGCGGGACTCTGTCTGGACCACTGCATCACTGCCCCTCATAATGACCTCATGGAAAGATGCCTCTGTTGTCCATTACTGCAGGAGCCTGAGGCAACAGAAAGCCACCGCTGGTCTGGAGGTCATTACCAATTTAACTGCTGCTATTGTACAGCAGATAACAAGGCTGAACTATCACCTATGAATAGAACTCTTTACACAAGCAGAGCGAGGAAACAGCGAGACAGATCAGCCGTGTCACAGGGCTAATGAGAGGAGAGGTGGGCGGTCGACACTGGCTGAGATTGTTTGGGAATGGAGAGAATAATGGGGAAGGAAAAAACAGCTTTGAGCGTGAGCAATAAATGAGACAAGATGAGACTTCTTACTATCATTGAGGTTTGAAGAAAGACACACACAAAGGCAGAGAGACTATCTCCTCTGCTCCTCTCTCTCTCTCTCTCTCTCTCTCTCTTTATTCTCACTGTATGTGTGGAGTGACTGATACAGGTCATGGTGACCTGACAGTGTGAATGTATCTCTAGTGCTGTATGCTAAACCACAGCAGTTCCAGGATCAGCCGAGCTCCTTCGCCCTTCAGAAACATCATCAGTATCTAGAATGAGATGCAGAGAAATTCAGCTGAACCTCTAGATGGCAGTCTTACATTTCCTGCTCATACATACAGACACACCTCTACTGATGAACCTCCTCACATTAACAATCATCATCAGTGCAATATTGCCATCATACTCAATGCACTATATACTTTATTCAATTCAGTTCAGATGTATTGATATAAATTCAAATGTATTTTGTGGTGTTTGTTGTAGTTTGCAGTTATTCATTGCGGTATGCAATGAAGATGAGCATTTGAAAAGTAGAGCAGTACTTTTGTGACACTGTCACTATATTGCATGTTTAATTCTGCAACTGATGTCAAATGATCTCAGAAATAAATATTTTTGGATAATTATATTTTCTTTTACCAGCGAATTAAATTAAATCATCAAATACTGTGGTTGATGTTTATGCTTGTAAAGGTTTATTGACTGAGAGCAGTGCATTGTGGGATACACAGTGTGTTGTGTACTGCACACGTTGGTGAATGTGTGCAGAAACACACTTCAGGGTGGGACCTGTCACACGTATGTGTCCGTCAAAACTGATGATTACTGTTACATGTAGATCACATGTAGATGTACATGTAGACACATTCGTCATGTATGTCTTCATGTTCTTTGCAGAAATCGAGAGGTGTTACCCTCAGTGGTAAATGTTCTGTCAGACATTAGCCTCATGTCTGTGCTGTAATGAAACGACATCTTCATGGCTCAAGAGCTTCATGTGAATTTCTGTGCTCTTCTCACAGATGGCTGAGTTTCCCCTGAAGAGACGTTCTCCTGAGATCCACGCTGCCTCAGGGAAAGTGGACATTAGGTCCAGACAGAGAGACTGCACCACTTTATTGACAGCTTAAAACGGCCAGAGTTGCCTGAGTGATTTGTCTTTAAAAATAGACCAGACAAGAGAGCAAAAAACCCTGGAAATATCCCTCGGTGCTTATCGGCGAAATCTTTTATCTACAGACGGTTACCAGCACTGGATTCACTTTGAGGAAGTCTGTTTATGTCTGTCACTGTCTGTTGTTTTGTTGAGTCTCAGGTGAGCTTTGAGTTGCTAACAGCAGTAATGAAGACTGTTTTAGATGCAGGAGGTGTGTGACCATGAGCATGAGGTGAGAGTCTGTGTCCTGCAAACTCACACTGACACCACATGACAGATTCACAATTAGAAAACAAGCAGACAGTGTGTGTGTGTGTGTGTTTGTGTCCATATAGGACAGACATCGCACAAATAAAATCTCTTTAAATATCTCCTTTGCTTCTCCTGGACTCAATGAGGTTAAATTCAGAGTAAACATTTGCTGAAGTCCTCAGTTCCTCAAATGTTTGCTGGGAAAAACTCATGATTCTAGATGGGAAAATCTCATTTACAGTCGTACAGTAGCTGGTTTATACAGCAGTCCTGTGTCAGATGTGCTGACGGACGTGAGGTTATACAGAGATTCAAACTGTGTCCGTGTGAAGTTGAGATTAGACTTTCTGTGTGTGGAACATGTTTTCCTGAAATATGAAGATTATATGACGGCAGAAGTAGAGCATGAAATGATTTCAGCATTTTCACTGTAGAGCAACACAAACACGAATCAGATGATTGATCTGAATTCATTTAGCCCAGAATTCTTATAGCACCGTATGAAATCTTTCGCTGTTTGCCAGAGTTGATTTTGTCCGTGATGATGATTTCTGCATATTTTTCATTTGTTTTTAACCCTGTTTCCTCTGTACTCAAATGTTTTCTGTAAAGCTGCTTTGCAACACGTGAAGCGTGTCAAAATAACATACAGCGGCTGTAAGACACTTCATATTCACTTCATATTGTCATATTTACATATTCACACAGAAATGTGAATTTCAGATTAACCTGACCTGCTTAACATGTCAGTCATACGGTCTCCTCCTTACAAGTGAAAGTTCGGCCATAAGACGGATGGAAACTGGATTTATGTTGATAATCAAAAGATTGGTGTTTTGACTTTCAGAAGAAATAATCCCTCATTTGTTGTTCCCTGTTAAGGGCTCTCTTAAGCTCTTGGGATCATGTCTCAAACAGTGGCTCGCTGCCAGTCTCATTCATGAACTAGCAGTGTTATTTAATTAAGAGCGGCTGATCCTGAAGCTTTCCGGAGTTAAACACTGATCCAGCCTGCAGGGAAACAGGGTGTGGAACCATTCACCAGGATTGTAATCCTCAGATAGAGGAATGATGGATTGTTCCAGACCTCTGGTCTCACAGAGTCCTGCTGTCTCCCTGCACTCTGTCTGTCTCACTCTGTCTGTCTTTAGTACTCTTGTGTTTTATACCTTCTTATGTGTGTTTGGGCTTTGATACCCTCACATTGCAGACATCCCCTAGTGACTGCATAGCAACAGCACAGGAGACTCTAGCAACCATTTAGCAACCACCCAGAACACCATATTACCACACAGAAATGTATAAATACAATACTTAGCACAATAAATACCTTAGCAACCCCATAGTAACATGCTAAAAACACTTTAAACACCTTAATGCATAGCAACGGCCGGGGTACAGCTTTCAGCACAGGTAAACAACACTTAATAATCTCTGTTCTGATTCACTTCAGAAAAGTTCTCGTTTGTATTCAGATTGAGTCTCAGTTTTGCAGGGCTGTGAGTCCAGTAAGAGTAAATTCTGTGCAGAAATGTCACATCTTGAATGTAAATATGTTTTATTTGCAGTATATTACATCAACACCAGCTGTCAATGAATTCATCTCAAATGACTCTTTGTATAATTAGAAGGGCTGGACTCTCAGGCAAACGTCTGGGTTCATGCTACACGCATATTAGACACATTTCATTCTGCCGGCCTGCCTTCAAGCAATTAAACGGGTCGGAGGAGAACCGTGACATCTTTAGTCTGAGGATTTCCTGAGCTGAATTTTTATCACCCGGCACATATGAACCCTGCCCCCCCCCTCTCCAAAAACAGATGGCATCAGTGATTCTCCACTGCTTTAGGGTTTATTGTATAAAAAGTCGACAAAAAATCTGATATAAATACACCAACAGTACGCAAACTGCTTTATGTAACATAGTTTTTATGTGAATAAGAGCACAACACATGTTAATATCTGTTTAATTTGACCAAACCAAAGATGCATTTGCAGAAAAATTCTGTAGCTCTTTATAACTCACAGAACACACAGAACACACAGAACCTTCATTAACACAGAAATATGACACGCTGTTTTTAAGTCTTTTAAAAGTCGATTCCTTCTGTTCTTTGAAATCATCATAGAACGTAATCTTTCTATGATGATTTGGTTTGTTTTTTATTGTTTATTTTTAGCATTGTTTGTCCTCAGGGCCAGAACAAACACTGTGACTGTTTTTGGGTTACGACCCAACGGTTGAGGATCACCGCTGTAGATTGTCTTCCAGACCTCCTTTACATCACCTTCAGATAAGAGGAGAAACCTCTGAAGAAGAGTTTAAATATAGTCAGAGGAAAGAGAGTCTCTCACTGAGATAGTGAAAAGATGAAGAACAACAGAAGCAAAGAACAAAGCTGAGGTGAAGATGATAGTACAGAAGGAGAGAGAGATGATAAAACAAGACATGGCCATTCCTCATTTCCCATGTATCTGTGCAGCTCTGCAGAAGAACAGAGCCCAGGTCTGTGCCTCTGTAAGTAATGACAGTGTCACCGCCCCTCCCCTCTGCAGAGAGGGTAAATATGTCCCCCGTGCGTGTGATGTATAGGGTTGTCTGTTGTGTGAGTGTAAGTTAGACAGCACGTCCCTGCTAACTCACCGCTCCCCCCCATTACTGAAGTCCTGTGAACATCTCCAGAGCCCGAGTTCTGCCCCTGACACCCTCCTCTCTGTTTACCCCATCTACCACTGTTTACTGCCACACAGCAGAGACATTTGCCACCGTCACACAATCTTTCCACAGGGACGAGAAGAGAACAGGGGATTCAGAAGGAGAGTTTGTGAGAAGCGCAATACTTCCAGAAAACAAACATACTAAACTTATTTAGTTTTAGAATTTAATCCTATGAGGAAAAAACAACCCTCTTTATTCAGGTGTATCTGGACGTCATGGATCTGTGGACAGACATTTTTTATAATGATGCTGAAAGCCAGAAATGTTTGATTTTGAGTGATGCTGTTCCACGCCAACAGGTGGCAGTATAAGGTCTTGTGGACATCTTGTGGATCACAGACCACAGAAGCATGAAAATGATGCTCAGGGAGTGATCTCAGATGTGTAGAGTCCTCAGTTGTTTCAATTATCAGCTGATATTTATCCTACGATTACATAGCAGAAATAAAAATGCACACAAATAACACTATATCTATATATCTATATATATATAGATAGATATAGATATATATATATAGATATATATATAAATAGAGAGAGAGAGAGATTAGGTCATATGACACTTTAGGTCACTGTGGTCATGTCAGGGGAAATGTGGGAAGCAGTGAAGCCTCCGTTTGCTCTCATTGGACCTTGATGCTGTCGTGGAGAAACAGCTGAGATATTGACGAGATCTCTCCTGGAAATGAAGCATTAATATTGCTTTATGACCAGCTTTGTGTTCTTTGAAAACTGACTAAAAACAACAGGCAAATAAAAGAAATCATTTCTGTTAGCACATAAATCTAAGCATTTGATAAGCTGACAGCCACAAACTCACCGTTTCAACACTGGATTTTAATTTCTACTAAGATAAGAGAGAAGAGCTTTTGTTTGTCCTGAGCTTTTCTTGGGTTATAAGCTTTGACTAAGTTTTAATCTTAGTTCAATAAACTGGCATTGATGTAATCTCTTCATACAGCTCTCAGACAAAAAATGTTTTTAAAACTGCTTTTTAAATCTGATTGGAGGATCCTCACAGCGTTTGGTCCCTGATATGAAACAGTCAAACGTGTGTTTGGAGTCATGCGTTAATACTGTCATCGTTTTATTAACTGTATATGACTGCAGCCCCAGACTGAGCTGATTCACGCATATCCAAGACAATGAACGTATGCGAGCATTAAAATCAAACTCTGAACGGAAAGATTGTATGACAAAGAAAAGATCACCTGCCGGGAAAAGACAAGAGGAGCGTGTGAACCTTCTGTGTTCTGTCCATCTCATCACAGAGACGCAATCACTGTGAAACTCCCATCACATCTCTGCGCTCTACTCAGAAATGAACTTTATAAAAACATCATCGTTTTCTCCTAAGTGATGCAATCACCTAAAGATTAACCTGCAACTGCTATAAAACTCACATCAGCCCCTCCAATCAGCCGGCGTCCCACCAGACAGATTTCCTGCGTTTAATCTCATACATGGAGTTTTTCAGCGTGAAGATTCCTGTGGAGGACCTTCAGCTCAATTAAACTCACATGCACGAGTCCATCAAAGAAACGCTGTCATTGAAACCATCACACTGAACCAGCGGGACAGAGGAGAACAAGAGAGAGAGAGTCTCAGCAGGGCGAGAGCTAGAGCATTGAACATCATGATTCTGGATAATGTGAGACTTCCTGCAGCACAAAGAGCAGAAACACAGTATCTGCATGTGGCCAGTCTGGACAGCAGTGGATGATGCATCTCTGGAGGTCAGAAGATACAGAAGCTTCATTTAAGAGGATCAATGGAACCTGAAGGTCTGAAGCCATCTCTAAAAATCAAGCTTCAGGAAGCAGATCAATAAAACCTTCTGCTTCTGTATTAGTTCTGCTTTTAAATACAACAGAGGTTTCATCAGTAGCTCACAGAGTGCCAAGCAGCCAATAAAGTCTATTATTGTTCAAATTATATTAAAAAGTACACAATACAACCACCCTGTTAGTGTTACACATATGGTGATGATCATTTGTGCTTTACGGCCAAGAGCAGCGGTTTATTTTTGGGCTCATTTGTTATTTATTCTTAAGTAAAAGATTCCGAACATAAAGAGTTTTATCAACATCATTCCAATAACTCCTGCTTTTCATTGCTTTTCACAAAAATAAAACAACAAAAATACATTATGATTCTAGGTGATTCTTACAATACAAACTAACTTTCTTAATGATAATAATACATTATTTTGATCATATAGGTTCAGCAGAAATGGTTGGGAACGTTAATGTAACATTCTTGAATATCAAGCTGTGTCCATATCCTCACCATTAACACGAGACATTAACACATCCACATCTCTTTGACTGACTCATTCACTGTCTTTCTCATGTAACAGTTCATTGTTCATTCAGAATCAAACCATTCTCAGATTTCACAATGATGCTGTGAGTCTAACCCAAACCCACCCAAAGCAAACCCCACCCACCCATTAATACCAAAGACAAGAGCCGCATTTCAATGTGAAAAGAGTTGCGAGCAGCTGTTTGTCGAGTCTGTTTCTGAGAGAACTTTCAGCTAAGAGTGATCGGATGGTTTCAGTGATCTGCTCTGATGTCTTTCCTTATTTAGCTACATGAGATCAGAGTGAATCCAGCTCTCTTTGGAGAAATCCAGCTGATAAATGAACTTATAATATTCAGAAAATAATTAGACCATTATAATCTCATCCCATTTTCATATTTCCCTTTCCTCTCTGACAGAATTTAGTGATATTACCTTCTTTGGTCTTCCCAAAATGTTCTTTAAAATGATTTTTTTAAGATTTTCTTTAAGGGATGGTACAGGAATGTCACGGTTATTCGTAGTCTCGGTTATTTTTGGCACAATCTCCTTTTCACCACCCATGAAAAACTGCTTAATTGAAAGTCAGTAACAGTCAGTCAACAGAGTTATTGATGTGAGTTTTAATTGGATGAGACTAAATTCATCAGAATCTGTGCTCAGCTCTAGAAGGTCAAGATAGCCGCAGCAGAGAGAGAGAGACACTGATTGGTCTGAAAACTTGTTTATACAAGATAAGAGAAAATAGCTGAGAAGTCAACAAACATTATCAGAACATTATCAGACTCTCTCACTCTCTCCACTGACAAGAACAGCAAACAAAGGCTGAGAGAACAAATTAGGACAAGACAGTGTTACCAAAAACAAAAAAACCTCACTTGTTGTGATTACATGTATATACTGCATTAAACCAGCCGTTTGCATGGGAATAAAAAGGGGTTACAATTTCAGCCAGTGTTCTCTCTGCTAAAATAAATGTACACAGAGACACAGAAAAATACAGAATGCATTATGTTCCCTGAGCACTGACACACATGAAATATATTTTCAATAAAAACTCTATTTACAACGTTCCTTCACTAAACAGTTGCTTTTAAACACAGCTAGATAAACTTCCACTGGAAGCAAAATGCATTTCAGTGCCAACAATAAATGCCCAGAAAATGTAAAACAAAAGTCTTTCAGTTCATGGTCGGGACAAAAGCCAGTTAAGAAAACATGTCACACAATTTACCATTTACAGCAAAAAGGGTAAAAACAAGATGACAAAAACAAGAGACAAAGACGAGAAAGTTCTGAGTGCATCCGAGCGATACCACCGCACCTCTTCAGAGTCATCTAGAAACAGAAAAACAGATCCAAGATCAGTTTTAAATGCAAGTACAAGTTAAGAAAACCTGCAAACTAGCCATTATACATGTATATCAGACATGGAGTTTGTGTCGTGAACAGTCTCTTGTGTTAAGTTCGGGGGGGTAGTGGGGGGGTGAGGAATTCACAGTGCTGTTATGGAAATGTGTTTGAGGTGAGAACTTCTGGCCTATTGTTGCTAATCTCCAACCAAACCAGTTACAACCACTGTAAGATGTCAAAGTATGTGTCTGGTATGTTATCAACACATATAATACGGCTAGATACATTTACATGAAACAGTGAGGCCCTAATTTCTTTACCGTACTCTAATAAAACAGCCTCAGTGACATACAGCAGCAGACTGTACTGTAAAACAGAAATACTGCATGAACTTACCGCAGTCATTACTGAAGACGTGAGGGAAACAGTGCATGAGTCCGTACCCACATCTGCAGTATGAACAGCCTTTCTGCACCCACTCTCCATGTGGAATAACCCCACAGTCCCTGTACAACACACACACGGTCAGTTCCTGTGTGAACATCACAGAATAAAGCTGCTGTTTCACTTTATATATGTGTGTTACCTGAGACGCTCGTCGTACTCACAGCTCCGGCCGGTGAAGTGTTTCGGACAGGCACAAAAACTCCCTAAAATACACGTTCCTCCGTTCTTACAGCAGCTGCGACTCTGTTTAGCCACTAAAGTAAGAAACGGTCAAACAAAGACATTCAGTTACACTAAACACAACACCTTCCTGTACAATTTATGACTGGGCATGTAAACATCTGTTTTCAAACACAGCACAAGCTGTGCACTGACACAGTGCAGGCCGATACGCACCACAGCACAGGAATTCCTCATGAATGAAGGGGTACATGCACTAAACCTTACACTGATCATACACACCACATGATTTACTACAGTTTATGTGTGTTACACTAACAGAGGCTTCATATGCACTTCTGGTTTACAGTGGTGTGATGTTTACATTTGTATAGCGCTAGATCTAAACGAATAAAATGTGTCGCATAAGTTTTGGTGACTGTGGTGTGTCTGCGCACCTCCAGTGAGTCCCAGGAAGGGTAACACGGCCTCTGCGTTGCGGTGCTGCCTTTGCGGCGTTTGCGGGTTCATCTCATTAAACTTATTCAGGAACTGTTTGGGCTTCTCCAACGCTTCGCTTTTATCGCATTCTGCCCCGTCACAACCTGAGGAACAAAACATGTCAGAAAGATGCGGCCACACACACGGATCTGAAAGGCGGATCTCTGGTGATTCGCTCTTTACCTGATTCAGAAGAACCGGCCTGACACACGAGCACAGCAGACAGCAGGAACCTGCGGGAGAACACAGCACAACACAGCGTGAGTTTCACAGTCACCTGATCCAGTTCTCCAAACACATCTGAAGTTTAAACTCACCCAAATAGCGGATTTCTCATTGCGCTCTCCAACGTGTCCAAACACTCAGTGTTCTCAGTACTGATCTTACAGGATCAGAACTTCTTCTGTTTCATCACCCCTCTCTCTCTTTCTCTCTCTCGTTCTCTCTCTGTCTCTGTGTGTGTGTCTCTCTCTCGCTCTGTGTCTCTGGGGTCTGGTATTTATCTTTAGTGTCCGACGCTGAAAACAGCCTCATGACGCGCAATTAGCACCTGTAAACCCCTCCCACAGATATCCATAATCTCTCTCATACACACACACTGATGCAAATGCACGACCCATTGAGATGAGCTCGGTCAGTCAAACCGGTTTGAAGTGAATCGGTTCTGTTTAGTTTTCATATGCTTGTATCACCAGTTAAACTGCAGATTAAATGCATTGCAACTGCTTAATAACTGTAAGCACAAACGTTTAAAGACTTTATGACCCCGTTTCAGAATTAAAAAAGTGACGCGGTTAAATAACAAACAGAAATCTGAGGATTATATAGTTATTAAAAAACAAATCAGAAAATCACAGCTCCGTAAACTCCCTCAACCAACTTTATTTCAATACTTTTCAAGAACAATCGAGCAGTTTTCGTGTATACTGGTTTAGTTCAAAAAGATATTTCTCTACAAAACTTGATCATGATATTTTTGTTTTGTTTATATTGTATGTTTATTCTCTATATCGATAACTATAAAAACGACTGTTTTTTAAAGAAGATCTCAGGTAAGTTGATCTCAGTTTCTAAGATACTAAAGATAACAGTTAATCTGTTTAAAACAGATGCATTACTAAACTGTTGACATTAGGGCTTAAATTATTCTTAATTGCTTGGATATTTGTTTATTATGATTATGCAGTAAAATCAGATTTGTTCTTGGCGAGTATTTCTGCAAACTGACATTTCACAGAAAAACACAGTAAGCGTGTTTAAATATATAACCCTGAAATCATGAGAGAGAGAGAGAGAGAGAGAGAGAGAGAGGGGGGTTTTTGGTTCAGTTCTTTAGAGGTGCAAAAACACATTTCACTTTATTTCTGGCCAAACTTTGCTATCGGTTTTTAATTAGCCAATTATTTTTTAAGCCCAGAAGGTTTCAGTAACAGTGAAGATCTGTCAAACACTGGAGCTCGAATCACTTTTCCAGTCATAAGAAACTTCTTAAACTTCACTTTAATGTAAATGTAGCCATAACTCTCTCTCTCTCTCTCTCTCTCTCTCTCTCTCTCTCTCTCTCTCTCTGTCAAATCTCAACTCCATTTTAACAGAGCAAGCATAATATAATCCGAATCAAAGCTTCTGTGTTAGTGCTGTACTGTTTTACATTTCACTTTAATGTATGTCTGTCTTTCACATAATCAAGAACAGTCCATATTGTCCAGTGTGAAAAATCATTCTTTTAAAAATGAAACGACATGCAAATGATGTGGCTGGGCTTGATGCATTTTCATTTCCAACACAATCAGTCACACTGGGGGGCTGTAGCCATTAACATTCTTTGACATTCATGAAAACATTTCCTCTAATTGTGGCTGGGGATTGTTTCACACCTCATGCAGAAGAAAGATTTCAGGGTGATGAAGAGCAGTGACTGGTGAGGCCTTCGAGAGGGGCGACCCTGAAGGGTTAAAGGTCAGACTGAATGTTTTACATGCTGTGTTTGACACTGTAGATGGTAAGGTGACTTCTGCCTGTTACATGTTGACATGTTAACTGCTTTTAGATGAATTATGTGATTAATATTAATGTAAAGGTTTGAACATTAGTTAGCAGTGTAGAGGAGCATGCTGGTACTTACAATTTTCACATGAGAGACGAATACATGGGTGAAAAGATAGACTTACATGAAGAAGTATCTAGAGACATGAATATTATGAATTTCAAAATGAAGCTCCTGGTCCAGTAAGTAACCACACAGTAAAGTCCTCACAACCACACAGAAGCCCTTAAGAACTGTGGAGCATTCATTTATACATGAATTAAACTCCATCTGTACAGAGAATTTCATCTGGGTTATTGCGAAAAATGAGAGATGAGGAATTAATAAGGCAATAAGCCAATCAGTGTTTTACTTACATTAATAATTAGCATAAAGGGCACATTCTATTGGAAATTATGAATTTATAAGGAAACTGTGTCATTTATTGGCCAGCGGGCAGAGAGCATCAGCCAATGAGCTGTCGGGTCACAGATGTTTAGTCTGTCTTTAGGTTGAGTAAGAAACCAGAGCGTCTCTTATAGAAACAGATGGAGGCAGAAGTGATTTATTCATTCTCCTCACAGGTGTATTTCTGTCTGTTAGCACTGACAGTCTGTTGTGTTCTCAGTCAGGGGAATATGAGAGATAATTAGAGAAGCTGAGGTAGGGCAGAGAGACTCGGATTTGAGGGGACAAATCTAGATCAAGTGTGTGTGCAACATTCATTTGTATTCAGCAATAAAGCTATTCAATTAAACTATAATCAAAACAGCAGGAGATGATGCATCACACTCCACTTTAAACATGTCAGATCCCACAGCACGTTTAAACATTACCATATGATGCCACGCTCCGGAGCTTATGTTTTAATTAATAATAATAAAAGTATGGCACATAATAATAATCACATCACATAATAAATCACAAACTGTTACAATATGCTTTATTTTTCATTACTACAACACCACAAACAGCTGCTTTCAAACTTCGTTCACAAACGTTCCAAAAAAGTGTGATGTCGTGTGATGAAACACATGAACTATAGTCCTGTAGAGTGATCCACCAATCAGAGAAGTGGCTGACCGTTACCATGGAAACAGAAATCACAGCACCCAACACCAGTGATGATATTTTTCTCAGTGCTTTTCAAAACACTTTTTTTGCTTTAAATTAAAGTTTGTGATCTTATGATTCATCTCAGTGCTGGTGGGTTTAATTCACTCTTTATTAAACTCTCTTTAAATCTCTCTTACAGAACAAAGGCAGGAGTGGTGGACGATCTCTGTTGTGCTCTACTGAACTGTTTTGATGATTATTTTAGTTGTTCAGATGAATGTAGAAATTCACAAGTCATCACTCACTGAACTTGAACTACACAGCAGAAGACATACAGCTGCGTTTGTGTCGCATGTGAGCATCCGGTAACTGTCTGACATGTTTTCACCAGAGCAGACTGAATTAAATCTCTGAAACGTGTTTGCAAACTGTAACGCTGCACGTGTACAACTCTAAACCTCCAATACCTCCACATGACATCACACGATTTGATTCCTGTTCTATAAAGATGATCAGTAGACAGAGAGGAAATGAGACACTGTTGCTTCATTATTCTACGGCTGATGACTCTCTCAGGGTAATTTATGTTTAATAGAGTGCTCGTCCTGAACCCGCTCTTGTACACTGGCTCATATGAGCCCCCTGCTGGCTCATAATTAATTTACATATCTCTGTGTTTCATTGTCATAATTAACAAGCCCCAGGATAATCGCGAGACGGGCCCATTAGGTGTGCGAGCATGTTTATCAATGAACGTAAGAGGAGATAACGTTTATTTTTATTTCTCCTGGCTTTGTTTTTTAATCCATATCTTACATTGTTCATTCATTAATTCAATCTTCCATACAACGGTTCATGGTAGCTGTGAAGAGCCAAAGAAAGAGAAATCATTTGAGTTTGTTCCAGATCTGTGAATCAGTGAAGCAGATCTGGAGGAGAGCGCATGACTCATGATATGGTGTTTTTGGTACAAGATCAGCGGTTCTTCTTTATAATTCTGCTTTTTGCCCCACATGATTCAGAACCGCATATCAAGAAATTTTTTACAGAAAATTCTGAACTGTTGTTCCACAATCACCCAGCACTCCTTCTTCTGGTTTGGTACACAGAGACGTTTTCATTAGCATGAGTTTGACAGGACTGTATATTGATTGTCATTCTGCAGAGTGACAGTGAGTTTGAGTTTCAGCGTCTTATAGGGAACATTTGACAGACCAGATTATTGTGATTTCTGTTCTGAAAACTGCCAATGTACCGACAGCAGAATCATTATCAGCCATGCAGAGGCTGATGGCTTTTCTAATGAACTGTCTGAGGTTTGAATGGCACAACACCGTTTCCTCACTCGACTACGATTCAGAGTGTCAGCAGCTTCTGTGAGAAACCAGGACAAATGTGCAGCACAATGAAAATATTATCGTGTGGAAACTCTGAGAATTAAACAGAGACAAATATTCAATAAATGAAGGAGCAGAACAATATTGCGTGAAACTTTCTCAAGAAGACATACAATAACAAACAATGAGATATAAAGTTAAAGCCAGTTTCATTGGTCAAAAGTGCAACAGCACACTGCAGCTCCAGCTGAAAATGAAATGTGTTATATAAAAATCTCATTACTCCTCTGAGCAGCAGAGAAACAAACACAACAAATACAAATAAAAACATCATAAAAGCCTTTGACACAATTATGGCTTTAGTTAGACTGTCTGATTTGTTCAGTCTCTCTATAGTATTAAATAAATAAACACTGTGCGTTTCATTTATTACAGTACCAATGACAGGTCAACATTTTAATGGTGAAAAACAATCAACCGAATCTGTTAGAACACGCAGCACGAGCAAATTAAAGGTGAAGAGTGTCATTTCATTAGCATCACTAAACAGACCTGTGACAAAATACGTTCTTTTTTAAAGCAGCTTCACAAACACTTTTCTCATCCGCCATTGGTCGGATAAACAGGTAGCCCCACCCTAAACACTTGCCATTGGTTAAGTCAATGTTCTAATAGAACCACAGACCACATTTTAATGGAATAAACCCACAACTTTGCTTAAACAGTAATTATCTCTGCATATCTCTGCTAAATAAAAGCATTTCAGTTCATCTTTAGGGAACAACATGGTCATGGTTATTTTTACTGTGTATGTACTGTACAGCCGGTCGTCAGAGAGGTCAACATATGTCAGTGTCATATGCAGATCTCACAGTCTTAACATGTTTCTCTTTTCAGTCGTTCATGCAAACACAGAGTTCTAGTGACACAGTTCTAGATCCAGCCCAGAACCATTAGACACTATACATGAATATTCATCCAATCAAAGGTTGGAAGCTGTGTGATTTAAATGATCAGCTGTACATCTATGAATGCAGCGTATTGATTGATCATCCGTCACCACTTCTAAACCCGGACACGTTCCACTTTTCACTCATTATCTATAAAGGTGACAAGGTCACTCTTTATAGGTTTCACAGATGAAGTGAATTCTGACCAATTTCTAGCAGCATGTTGAATTATGAGAATATTAGAACTGCATTAATGAGGAGACACATTTCTGTCATTTGTAAGAGCTGCAGGACATTTAAACAGCTTTCAGGAGCTCTGGTCACATGAGCAGATGAGCTATAGCTGAAATTCAGCAAAATAGAAGAGCAGCAGCCAACAACACACACACACACACACACACACACACACACACACAGTTTTCTCATTCATGCATCTTCTGACTGAAATAATACTGCTTCCAGTACACACTATTGCAGTTTAATTATAGCCTGACGTTTCAATTCAGTAAAGCTGTTTCAGAAATGATCAGAGAATTAATCAGGGAAGCAATTTCATGTGCATTTATTTATTCATAACAACATTTGCTGCAAATGTATTATAATACAAATGTGCAAACGTTAAAAAAAAGTATTTTGACTGTGTTTACTCAATGAATCATCAGATCTTCATCAGATGCATTATGATAAGCTCCTTGTGTCTGATTCAGTCTGATGGTAATCCCACTCCAGTGTATGTGTACAGGTGTGGTAGGGGTGCACTGCAGCCTTCTGAAAGTGAATGTAAGTCGATCATGTTCTTCTGCTGACAGTTAAATCGGCACTGATAGCAGAAGTCAATAGGATGACAGAGAGAAGCACAGAGGTGTTGGTGTGCAGAGCGTCCATCATGAGGGGTGTGTGGGAGATCAGACTGAAAGACTGCAGGCAGAGACTGAGGCTGGAGGAGGAGAGTGAAACAGCTGCTTAACCTTCTGCATCAGTTTGACCTTCACACTCTTGAGAACAGCCAAACTCACCGTTTACACTGAAGCTTTGACAGTCAGAAATGGATCTGTATTGTTGTGATGCATTTCCTCTTTACTAAAATACACTGTTGACTTCAATGACAATTTATTGTCGTTTTGGCTCATTTCTTTTGTATTTTATATCTACACATTTGCTTGAAGCTGCATGTTTTTTTTAAGAAATAAAGTTTTGTGGCTTGTGTACACATTTGCATTTTCTATCGTTCAATAATTATTTATTATTTTATCTATAAAAACAAGAACAGACCTTAAGTCAGTATTGTGACACGATCTGCAGCTTTGCTTTAACAGTTTTCATACATATTCACACCTTCAGATCATTACACATGAAGTGAATGTTGCCCAACACCAAGACACTCAGTCAGTGACCCTACAGAACAATGTCAACTACAATATATAGGTGTATTTTAATGATAAACAACACACGCTCTCATAACACAGGTGCACACGACACTGCCACCTGCTGGCCATGCGTATAAAACCTCCCACAGCCAGATCAATAATCACGTCGGATGTATCAATATTACATTTCCACTATCTTCTTTAATTAACTGATTAGTTAATGGTGTGCCTGGGTGTCTGCTTTATCCTGTTCAAATAACTAAAAATAGATCTGAAAACAATTACTCTGAAATTACTCTGATGTAATTTAATTGGCAATATACAGTATATGTGTAACCTATTTTAACCTATTTTAAGTACATAAATTATAATGGTCTACAACTTGCTTATTAAAACCAAGGCTTAAATGTTTCACTTGTTGTTCGTCTTCTGCATGTCTAGTCTACAGCATGAGCGCCCAAAATCTCACACTTATGTTTGATATCTGTCACAAGCGACCTGTTTCTGTCCTGTCAGAGATGTCTTAAAATCTCTCTATGACAGTAAGAATTCAAGGTGCTCATTGTTTTAACACGGACTCATACTGCCAACTGTTACATGCTGTTCTCCTCTATTGTGCTTTAAACTAAAATTAAACACATAAAATTAAAGGTCAAAGCTTAATATCACCCATCTGCTTTTTTATGTAATGTGCTTTTTTATGTAATGTGCTTTTTGCTTCATTTTCAAGGCAAATTAAAAATGCTGTGACATTTTAAGGCAAAACCTTCTTCTGAAAGTCATAAATGTGGACATTCAATTAAAACGTTTATAAAAGTAATAACTGGACACACTTGCTTAATAACCGCGCCGCTGATTATAGTGTTAATGAATCTCTTCATTTTTTAACCTTATGTGTTATGACAGTGTTGTTTTCCAGGACAGAAACAAAGCGCTGATGACAATGGCTGTTTATTTACATGCAACACTCTGCACGTGTTTCTGATTGGCTGCAGTATTTTCCGGCTCGTGTCTGCTCGGCGGGATGGTGTTTGTTATGAGGGGGAGAGCAGGTCTGTCTCACACACGAGCATCACTTCAGAGGCTTTCAGGAAACACTGCAGTAAAATTAATGAGAGGAGGGCCTGACACCACATTATGGAGGGAGGCTAGTGTAGATGTCTCAGCCACAGCGCAGACACTTCATTTTCCTGCAGAAAGACATGACTCTCTCTCTCCCTCCCACACAAACACTATACATCAGCCACCTTCCACAGGGTTGCTTAAGCAGATATTGTAGAGAAATGTTGTTGTTATCCTGCTCAGCTCTGAAACTGGCATCTCCACAGGTCGTTTGCCTCAATGGCAGCACATGAACGTCTAAACGCACTGAGCTTGTGTGTGATATAGGGTAAGAGCGAGATAGTCGTCACACTTCAGTGAATATTTCTATAGGTTTGTCAGTTTCTGTATGGGCTCATACTTTAAAGTCTTGACTATACAAACAGCATTAAACATGTTCACCATTACTGGCCAGGAAGAAAAGACACAGTACATCAAACACACTTTGACTCCATGTGTGGGGCATGTTGTGACACCATATGGGGTAAATTGTCACAATGGGAAATTTCCAGTAAACAGACTTTAAGCTAAATTGTAACCATATACATGTAACATTACGACAGCACACAATGCCCTCCTTATATGCAGAAGAACAGAAGGAGTTCTCTGCAACATCAGTGAGATTTGGAGTATTTCTAACACACAGCTAGAGGTGGAAAAATCTCATCAACAATTCCTGTTGTGTAACTGTTGAGTTTCTTTGAATTGTAATTCAGTAACGGTTCAAATTCCAATTTAACACCCTGTTCTTATGATCACTACAACAACTGTCATAATGATACTTGTGATCTTTTGCTGCCACTTAGAAATTGATAAAGTAACAAACAAAACAATCGAAACAGCAACCAACACCTCTGACTTCATTTATGAGTTCAAATTAGACTCTGCAAATAGACCTGAGATTGCGGGACACTTCAGAGAGCATTAAATTCAAGACAATCATTCCCTGCCCAAAACCATTCAGCTAATGAAACATAAACACATTTGTACGTGATGACTAGAATCACTAACTCAAGTCCTGTATCAACAGACCGTGAGTGCAGGTCTGACAGCTCATGTGGATCAGATGGTCGTTTCTAGTGGTCTGACCCTCAGCTTTCACCACAGGTTCACAAGAGGTTCTCATCAGAACTACAAACTAGCCTTTCTTTGTTTTTATGCTAGCAGGTTTTTGAGTTGGTGTATGAAAACCCTGCTAATGATGCAGCGCCTGACTCAAATGCAGAGCTATTTCTAAGACCCCCACCCTGCCGATGGTGAAACCCAAGCTGTTTCCTGGAGCCAATTTGGGCTGGTTACTGTCAGGACTCAAGGTGTCCCACAGTTCTCACACTGCTGAGACATCCATCAATTCTCCTCACAATTACCCTTCAGCCTAAAATGTCATGCTACTCATTGTCTTTGCACAAACTTTGTCATTGTTATATTATTTAATGTATCTATAACTTATAATGGCTCTTTTTAACAGAGTATTAGCAGTGTCATGTGCTTTGCAATGCTAATTTGGTTCTCCTCAAGACATCATTACATACAGACTGTTGGCCCTTCTGAAGGGTGTTTAATGTTTCAGGAGAAATGTTAAGGAAACTGTGACATGTCTTCAGAATCATCTGTTCACCTGCAAGAGAAGATAATGAGGATCAACACCTTGTGCACTATTAATAATTCAACTTACTGCTGCACAGAAACTCTTAACCACTGACAAACTGAGACAGCACCATTGAATTAAATTAGAAATATATTTCACTTACACCCCTGAAAGCCCAGCTAATGTTCCTCCCTCAGAGTGCATGTGAGTCCATCCATATACAATTAACAGAAAAGCTGTATTTTAAGGGCTGTGACTGATTCCTCAGTACATATATCGTAGAGTTACGCATACTGTATAGTAGGGAAGTATGCATACTCGGACACGTGGTCTGCCAGGTAACTGACACGTGACTCGACCCGTCGTGAACACGGCGAGATGACGTCACGGACCAGATGAAGAATGAGGTGCATCTGACGTTCACTTGAAAGAGCACCTGGCTGATTTATCGGAGCTGTTTCTTCGGTCACTGACAGACGTTGTGATGTGTCGTTTGTAGTGAATCACGGAACCTGAACACATTTACACTTCATAATGTTCCTGATAGCTGTTAGATGAGCCGTTCTCATCGTGTGAATTAGCGTGAAGAGGTGAGAGAGCTGGATGGTGTTGATGGTAAAGTGACGGAGCAACACACTGGGCGAGAAATGAACGAAACGAGAAACGCATAGCATGATGTGTATTTTAATGCAAGAGTTTAACGAGCTACAGGTTTGTTTGGTTACACTTATTATTGTGACTCTAATAAACGTGTCGTCCGCAGTCAGGCTGAATTGAGTTGGCGCATGCGCAGCAGACGACACGGTCTGATAAGGTTTAATTTGTGCAGTACAGAGATATTCCTGACAGACTGCTGTGTGGAGCTCTCACTGAACCCAGACTGATAACCAACACTCATTACTGCCAAAATCAACCCACTATATTTGATTTTGAAGTTTGAGTTACAGTAGAGTAAGACTGAAATTGCTTAGTGTTACCTGTGGGAGTGAATTTATTATTTGGTGAAAAGTTGATGAGTTCGGCAGCTCTGACTTGCTTTTGAACTGACTGATGTACTTTAGGTTGCCATGGCAATTAGCCCTCGACATCCATCACAAGGTTCTAGATTTAAATGAATTCTGTTGAGGACAGAAGTCAGCAGCTCACTAGTATTGTAGCCCATCCAGGAATGACAGGGTGTTGCGATGCTTTTAGCATGCTGCTGTCTGGTTGCTAGGATGTTACTTGGATACCGCTCTCAAGCCTCTGTGACTTTTTTGGTCTTTGCTCTAGATATTGCTCAGATCTCTGCTGCAGTGTGAATTTGTGGCCTGTTTTATTGCCCATCTGAAACATTTAGATCACTTAGAAAAGCAGCAGCACCTCTCTTGAACATATTAAACTGATGCAGAAAGATGCAGGACGAATTATGGGCTGGATTTGCCTTCGCGAGCAGCACTAAAGTTATGTTAGATTTGGGAACCATTTAGGTCCAAGATGCAGCAATAATCTAACAAATTCTTGCCTGAGGTTATACATACATTCAGTCATCTGTGCCTCACGAAAAAGTCTTTTATTCACAGTGAAATTCTGCAACTTCCCCTTAGAGAATGTTAGAACCTTTTAGATCTGAAGTCTTCTACCAGAAATTGGGGATGAGAAGGATGGACTCTTCGCAGAGGGTCATAAATTCACTCTACCATCAGAGAAGTATGGCTGGCGCTGAGCAGTAACGACACAGGCAGCCCACAATTCTCAGATGTTGACATTTCTGTGAAAAGCTGGATTCAGATGTGAGAAAGTCACAGTGGAACAAATGTTCTTGTCTTGTGTGACTTCAGCATTCGGTCATGTTTTTGATAGAACCTCTCTGAAGCATTGCCTTCTGATTTATTTTTTAGCAAAAATCTGTGGTAAACTTTTAAGAAATGTCTTTCTACCCCAAAAATGTGTTTTTATTATCTTAAGTGTCCTGATTGTACTTTCTTCAGTACCAACAAACCGGTTTAAGTGTTTATAAAGGCACTGTCAGGCAGCTGAGATCAGCTTGTTTATTTGCTTGTGAAGCCCAATGTCTGAGAGCCACTGAAATCTGGATTTGAAGAGGAACTCTTGTCTGGTCTGTGTGTGTGTGAAAGAATAGTGTGTTTGCACACAGTCCTGGATGTAAACAGGAGAAAAACAAAGTGGATCGGAGCTATCACAACAATTTCACAGCCAATCAGCAATAGAGGGCGTGTGCGTGTGTTGCACAGCATGTTTCTTATTTTGAGGGTGGAGCAATAAAGGAGGGATGCATTTGTTTGGGTGGAGTTTTCAAGTATCAGCAGCTTTAATTAGCATTATTTCCACATGAATACCTGAGAATTTATTATCAGTAAGAAAGCCGTTCCTCTCATTTCTGGAGCTTTAGTGAAACCTGCATGCGCAACACGGAAGATTGAATCTTGTGGATCCAGTTATTAAAAACTGCTGAAGAAAACTCAGCATGACTGTTTGTTTTGCTGTGTTCATTTCTGATTATTAAAAACAAACAAACAATCATTCTCGACCAACTCATTACCTGCCAGCCGACAGAAAGTAACAGATTTATGGCTTTCATCTGAAATCATATATCCTCGCTCCTGTAAACAGAAACCTGGAGCCACAACAGTTTTTGCAAATACATATTTTTCCCTTTTATCTCATTATTTGGAACTGAGAATATAAATAGAATGCAGGAATGCGTTCTTTTCATCGCAGGAAATGCCTGACTAAGTGAAATTCTCATATTCAGCGAGCAGGTAGCAGGTTAAATATATTTAAACGAGGACGAGGAAAAGTGGGCCAATGGGGGAGATAAAGCTTGAGATATTCAGCAGGGCGTCAGTCAGTCGTCAGCAGCTTCAGTAACGCATTTCAGATTACAGACGCTCTTTAAGAGGTGCCACATTTGATTTTCTGATGCATGATGGGAAATGCCCAGAATCCTGCAGAGTCCAGCAGGCTGCTGATGACGGTATGAGAGAAACTTCACTGCTGTTTGATATGAAGAATAAAATGTGAGTTTTGAAGAAAGGCACGTTCACGGAAGCCATCGAGTTTGGCCATTTTTCCACACTTGATATTGCTTCCTGTTTCTCTGTTGTGTTTCAGTTATTGGAAACCGTTATTATGAATCCAGACTTCTCAATTGAGAAATGTTATTAGGTCAAATGTGTAGCCATAATTCATTTATTGATTTCTAACTCGTACGTTTGACTTTTTGTTCTCATCTCTATTATGTTGATAGATGGTTTTTTTGCTTTGTAGGTCACAGAAGTTGAAATGTGTATTTTGTGCGTCACTTCATATTTGTATTCCGAACACTCCCCCTGTCTGCCATTGTTCGGCTATGTCCAGAGTCCCACCCCAAACGTATGCCATTGGTTGAGACTGCTGGGCTGTTCAGTCACCGCACTTTTCATTATATATGTCTCTTCTATTAAGCTGGGCTAGAAGACATCATTTTAAATGCAGGTTTATAAAGGTTTGTTCATTTACTCGAGGCAGAAAAAATTGTCCTGGGTGCTGTTCACCATAAGGTGACCCATAAGGTCTTTAGCCTGAATGCATAATTCACACTGCATTGCTGTTATTCATTGCATTAATAAAACCCAGAGTAGTCTACAGTTGCTCAGTACTACCCACTAGTGGACACCCCTTCTGAGGGAGCATAACGCTCCATGTGTTTAATGTAGGTGGGTGGGGTATTTCATATACAACTGAATGCCCTTTGTATCAGGACTTCAGGATATAATTGAAACTGATAACTCATTATTAAACCAGCTGTTTTATTGTACTTAAACACACAGCTGTATTAACAGGATCCTTAAACAGAAGCTTATAGAAATGTGAACTTTACATGATCTGTTACCCCGTCCCTCTGTTTGCTCTTGAATATTACAGCCCTAAAGTCTCAGTTCATTTGTTTGTGCTTCTGTTTGGAACAATGATTGATAAATAATGACTGGTCTGATGTCAGAGTCCTGATAGGCTCCCAGGGCACCAGTAATATCTCATATTTGTTGATCTACATACATGTTGTGTACTTAAGCTAGGTAACGTTGTGGAGCTGGCTAACATACTGTAGATGGTTTTACTGTGACGGCTGAAATTGTTCAGTGGCAGCAGCAGATGCACAGCGAGAACAGTGTGAGGAGGATAAAAGACAGAAATAACAGTGGATGAATCTCCTGTATTAAAGAGGAAAGTGTCGCTCTGTTAAACGCATGGAAGAGTGGAAGTGAAGCTGAGTGCTGTTAGAAAGGACGAGACCGTCTGTCTGTCTTCAGTCCTCTTCACCACATCGATTTGTTTTATTTTCTCTCAGAGAGAGACCTCCGTTCAGCCCTGCCGCTCAGTCTTTCACTGGAGCAAGTCCTCATGTACAGGGGATTATGGGTAATTACGTGTGGCGGCTGGACGCTGAAGAAGAGCCAAGGGTTTGAAAGCTGCTCGTCCAAACACGGCACGGAAAACAGAGATTAAACTAAAACAAGTGTCTGGTTTTTAATCTGCATGTATTCTACTGTTGTGTGAAGTGCTAATCAATTCATTTCCTCTTCAGAGCAGATCAGGGCCAGTGAGAATTGTTCTGAGGATGTTTGTTACAAAATTCAACACATGAATCAAAAGCAATCACCATTTTTAATGAAGTAAAAACAATTTGTTCTTTCTGTAGGTCAACGTGAGACGGCATTCAGAAACCATTTCACTACCATGATGTGTAACTGGATGTTCAGTGTAGAATTTGATTATATTGAGGAATTGACTGGACAGTGAAAAACAGGCATTACATATCAGAACAGAGTCAGCTGAGTGTGTCACCAGCAGTCACTCTGAGTGTCTCCACGTGTCAGTAATAAGTGAGTTTTCATTAGTAATATCACTTCTTTTCCTGTCCTAATTGTTTGTTATTATTGCTGAAACATTTATTAGCATAATATTGACTAGCATTAAATGTATATACATTTACATTACTACATTATCTGTCTTTGAATTATGTATAACAATGATCTTCATTGACCGAACAGTTTAGGAGGTGAAGAAAGTTACTGTATTACGAGACAGATGTTTACTCTTTGGTGTAATAGCACTGTTGAATGGTTTACTAAAAGACCTGGAATGTGTATATTAAACAAGCAAATATGGTCAATTTTGAATTTATAACTTAATTTCTGTAAGTTAAAATGAAATCTGGTTTATGTTATTGTAGCATTAAACTGATTGTCTTAGGAAGTCCGGGACCGGAGCTGAGCAGAACGGTGCAGACTGATGCCATTAAAAACAGAAGGCTTTACTCAGCTCTCCTGTGATACGGGCCTTTGATCTGGTGTAAAATCTTTTGCTGAGGAGTCGTGGAGACTCCAGTGGATTTTGTAACCTTGCCACTAGTTCTCAGCACAAATGCTGAACAACATGGTGGCTTTTTTCTGTTTAACAGAACAGTTGGTAGTGCATTATTAACTTCTCATTGCATTTTACGTTTTTCCTCATGAAAAATGTTCTCCGCTAAGCAAATGTGTAATTGGATTTCAGGCCAATCTGGATAGAAAAAAACGTTATAATCTGAATAATTTCATTATCAGACAAAGCATGAAGTGATTATAGACTGAACTGAATAATTTCAAAGTCGTATAGTCTTCTCATTTCAGATGACCTCATGTTTCTTCTAATAGTCTGAACCATGAATCATTTCACACTGTTGAATTGGACCTGGTGTATTGGACTAGTAGAGCTGGTTGGGGATGGTTGACTAGTGGTTTGAGGGAATTTAGAGAAGAAACACGTCTGTAGGTTTTGAGCATGTGAACAGTTACTGTTGGGCTTTCAGGAGACTGAAACCCTCTATAAGATGTTGTGACATCATAGATGTTAGATGTTAGATCTGTCATTCCGCCAGCTCACCAGTGAGTGTCTTTATTTTAATTTGTGCATTTGTGAATGTGAGGCGGTCATCACTGTCTCGTGTTCAGTTTGATTGATGAACGTGTTTGAGAAATTGCTGTGAGTGTAATGTCGCATATCTGTGTGCGATGCAGATCTTTCTGCATGGTCTCCCGTGGCTCTGCTTTTTAATTGGCTTTCGAATCACACAAGACAAGTAACACGATCATGCTGAATTGGTGCTATAATGCAGGATAAAGCTGCATGTTGAGTCTGCTGACCCAAGCTCCCGTGTTCACTGAGCGATTATGTTGCGTCGCAGTTCTCCGAGCGCCTTGTGCGGCGCGACTGAATTGCAGATTTGCAGTCTGAAGAAATCTAATGGCAAGTGGCAAATGAGTATTGAACACACTCCAACAACACCAGTGTCACTGTTTCTCCATCTGCAGAGAGGAAGAATGGCGGGGGATTTCAAACCCTAATTGTTTAACAAAAGCAATTAAGCAACATAAATGCAACGTTCAGCAAAAATCCCACAATCTGGAAACTGTGGAGTGTCATTGTGAAGCTGCATGCATGTCACTTTTCTCATTTCTTGATCTGAGCTCTAGATTTGCCCTTTTAATGCTTTGAAATCTTTTCATTTCTATCTTAAAGAACAATTAGCGGCTCATTTCACGGCCGACTGTGTGTGATAATTCCCCTCACAACTCCAGGCCGCTGTTGATCTTGCTTCCAATCATCTCGTGTCTTGTCTGTTAATTATGTCCAATTTTCATGGACAGTACGCTGCTCTGAAACTGACACGCTTCCTTTGAGAGTTTATCATGTTTAAGATGTGATGATATTTATACTGTTGTCTTAAAGGTAGTAATATTTATTTTTTGTTAATGTCTAAATATTTGTGCATAGTCATGCACACACACACACACACACACACACACACACACACGCACACTAATATCACACCCCACTAATAACTGCAGTTAAACATCTTTGTAGAACAGTAGTCACAATAACAGGACTCACAATAACATACTGACTAATAACATATGGCTGCAGTGTTTCTGTTTCCAGAGTTTGCAGTATTCTGTTGTGAATTTTCCTGTTCTCCAGGAGAGCCTTGGAAGCCTTGTCTCTGTGAGGCGCGTTTGTCTTCCTCAGCTCTGTCGTGTGTCAGGTGTCACGGCAGAACCATGACAGCTGAGTGCAGGAGAGCCTGCAGGAGAGAAGAGCAAATGTTTCTGCAGTTGTGCAGCGTGTCATTTAAATAGAGAAGGTAAAGTGCAGCCGTTGAGTAAGCTGTACCTGTGATTTATTGTTTGTGTGATTTTGGCAGGAGTTTGCAGGAAAGAGCAAACTAAAAAGAAGAGAGGAAGATAAGGGAAAAGCTGACAGGAGATCTATTCCCTTTCTCTGCACTGATGGGTCAATCACTGCCATTAGTTCACACAGAAATGCGGCTCTTTTCTCTTTGTTGTGTGCGCAGTTGTGTCATTACAGTCTCTGGGCCAGATTCTAACAGCTGCAATATTATGATTGGTGATCTGTATGACCACATACAAAAAATATTATTTCCTCACCTTTGTATCATTCCAAATATATTGCTGCTTGCGGTGTAAAATCTTCACACAGCTATTTTTCACAGAATGAACTCGTGTGTGAAATTCCAGCGGTTTGTTCTAAAAGCTGTGTGTGAGAAACACTGAAATTTAACTGATACACTGATCAGAATCTCTTCTGAATCTCATTGGCTCAGATCCATTTTCGGTGTGACATCATTGGAATCGCACGCCGAAAATGGTTAATTGTTCAGATAGGAGGACGATATCTGAGAGTCACTGCAGAGATTATTAGTGAAGAATTATTAGTGAACTACGTTTAATCTTCTCACTCTGTCTGAGCTGTGTGAAGATTCTTCTAAATTTCCACAAACAAAACGGGAGCAGCAGGGTTTAAAATGACACACGTGTGAGTAAATAACACCAGAATGTTTGTTTTTGGATGCAATATTCCTTCAGCTTCTGTGGTATTAAAGGCCGCTGTTGGATTGGGAAGTGTGTCTGGGCAGAGCTGGAGTCTGGATGTGAATGTAATGCTGGACTCTGTGTGACATGTAGAAGCATTTCCTTTGACACCGTGTCTCTTTGTACACTAGCCTGAAGCGATGCCAAACACAGCCAGACCACAATATCAGAAATAAAACCTGTGCAGGTGAATAAAAATAACATTAAGGTCACTATACTGAGGAATTCCTAGTGTACTGAAATCTACACAAGCCAAAGTGTCCAGTGACAAGATTCTGCTTAAGTCTGTTTTTGATGCAGTTTGCACATATGAAAGCAGCCTGATCTGAATTGGAAATGTGGGCTGTAATTAGATTTTTGCTGCTGACTTTCATCCAGAAACAGATTTGGGCCACATGTGGGGAAAAAAGTAAATCTGCGGCACATTCAGCCACTGTGTGAATGTTGTGTTTGATTGATTCATGACCTGTGTGTGTTTTGAACGTGTTTTCTGGTTGACTGTGTTTTTCTGATAATGTGATGTATGTGCAGACGTCCCACAATGCACTGCCTGTGGAGATGACCGAAACACTGCCGGGGTCAAAGAGTAAAACGAAAGCACATTTAAACAAGAGAGACATGAAAGACGTGGTTTCACAGAACCTCCTTCTTGATGTGGGATGATGATGCACGAGGCGCTTCTCTCTTCAAACGTTGTGCAGATTCGAACCCTTTGAGTGTGTAATCTAACTGATGTCACGAGCATCAGAGCTGTGTTATGTTTGCAGCGGCTGTGCTGGACGCTACAGAAACGTTCCAATTGATCCTCAA
Organism: Botia almorhae; assembly: GCA_036877575.1. Lineage (NCBI taxonomy): Eukaryota > Metazoa > Chordata > Actinopteri > Cypriniformes > Botiidae > Botia > Botia almorhae. The sequence goes on from JAZGTJ010001871.1 coordinate 38,964, forward strand.
TACACGAGGCTTCTTCACCAGGATTTCAAATGACAGTCATTTTCACTGAACACTACCGTTTGGTTTAAAAACAGAGGACGTCTGATAACAGCATCATGCAAACCACATGTTGGACACACAATGCCTGTGTCATTTCAGAGAAATAACTCATTATTCTAGAAGATTAGAGGCTGTGAATGGTTCCACAACCTCAGGGTTCAGAAGAACGAAGGTCCACCGCGAGCTGTCAGGTGATGTGTGTATTTAAAGAGTTCAGTGTACAGAAATCACAATCAGATCTGATCATCACACCAGCAGAAATCACATGTTGTACTGAATGTGCAGGTGTGTGTTTGTGAGTGTTTCTCTGTCCAGCTCACGGCTTCAGTCTGCTGCTGTCCTCTCTGAAGAGCAGATGTCCTCTTTGAAGCTTTTGAAGACATCAGGTCAAAGTTTCAGTGCTGTAAGATCTGCGTCTGTGATCGCATGAACATCTCAACCGAATGCAGCTTGATGCTTTACATGCGACCTGAGATTTTCTTCAGCAGACCAGTTACAGAGTGATTGTGTGTGTGTGGCTGCTGAGCTCAATTCCATAATCATGTGTTGAACTCGGAGGGTCTGCATCTGTTATTAACCTTAAAGTGGAATTTACAATTATATTAAGTTGTACTTCTGGAGATTCTGGAGTTAGCCATGCAAACCGTTTAATATATATATTAAATGCTCCATTAAATGCTCATGAATTGTAACCATTAAGATATTGCAAATATCATTCGTTAGGAATCAGCCAATTAGAAAAGGCCTCAGGGCTTCTGTAAATGAGTGCACATTGTTATTAGGCGACTACAGCCGGTGTCAAGTGTGCAAATGGAGCGTGCGCTTCTTTAGCCTCAAGCTGAATACATCTGTTATTTTCTTAAAATTTCAGCCATACTGTCCCAATTTATCCACATAATGATGTGCATTTCTCTCAGTGAATGCTGGTGTTGTGTTTGACCAGAGAAGCAGGAGTAACACACACCTGTGTCCCTGTAAACCAGCAGATTAATCATGAATAAGATTTCCACCTATGATGAGAGTTAAGCAAATCTTGTTAATATTTACATTTACGCATTTGGCAGATGCTTTTATCCAAAGCGACTTACATTGCGTTATACTACACATTGTTTCTGAGTATGTGCAATCCCTGGGATCGAACCCATGACCTTGCCGTTGTTAACGCCATGCTTTAACCATTGAGCTACAGGAAAGCTGTATGTAAACCTGCATTATGATTGACTACACAAAAGGTTTCAACAGTGGAAATAATTTCAGTCATTATTAGATTTTAGCATCACATGCATCTTGATTTGAGTTTAACAGCTACTTGATTGTTTAAAAGTTTAGCTTCTGTCATTTAGTGACGAGCTAATTGGAGCTGCGCATTCAAACATCGATTTCCTCTGTAAAATAAAACTGTAACAATGCTTTATATTAGCGATTGAACAATTCTCTATTTCTTCAGGGAAAGAAAGAGTTATGACCTCATTACATTCGCCTGTGTACTGAACTCTGAAGCTACCGAGTGAGCAAAAAGGGTTAAAAGACATGATCATGTTTGTAATCATGATTTATAATTTGAGGTAATGGGTCAGATTTCACAGAAAATGTCTGTAATCAGAAAGGAAACGATCTGGCTACTGTATATCACATGTCTGGGTACTGTAGATGCTGCAGCGTTTGTAGCTTGTTCTTACAGACGTTGAGAAAATAACTCAATTCTCCGGTTTCAAGCAGAAATGGCGATAGAGAGGCGAACGTTATGGATTGCAGATTGTGTTGTTTGTGTTTGCATTAGGGAGGATATGTGCTGTTTCGTTATCCAGTCTGAGCTCATAAAGTTTTCCTGGCTGATACTGAGAGCCAAACACCTCCAGGCGTTCCGACCGCCAGCATGTGCATCAAATACAGAAGAGTGTGGCGGATCACTGTGCTGTTCTGATCACATTATGAGACACACTGCCTGTGTGTAATGACACTGGAAGTGTAGCACTGCCACAAAATCCCCTTTAAAATGCGTGTATGAATCCTCAAGTGTGTTTATTTGCACAGACTTTCTGTGTTGTTTTAGCATCAGATTCACTGAAGACATTTTGCAAATCGTGTATGTCTGTTATAATGCTCTTCTCCTTCATTTGGGCGCTTTTCTGCTGCAGTAATCAATATAATGGTTCAAATAGTATCATTATTAGCCTCATTTAAATAGAAAGGGGTTGTGTTTAAGTTGCACGGATATGACTATATAGGGATATTGCTGGATCTTCAGCTATTGTTTTGTCTTTCTGTGAGAGTTTAGATCATTGGAGTAAATGTAGAGCTGATTCCAGATCAGATGTGTACAGAATGAAGCTGTCCCTCATAAGAGATATCAGCAGGACAGAGAGCTGTTTAAATAACACTGTACTTCTGAAGTGTGCTTTTCTAAAGCTCCATTACTTAATGTATCCATGATGTAAACGATACGCTGAGGTTACACAGAGAGAGAGACACACAGTGCTCTGAAACATGATGACTGGCAGTCTGCCAGATAGTAAGAGGTGTAGCAATGCTTTCAGATTAAACGTGCTCCTGGGACACTGTGTGGAAGAGGAGAGAAGCAGATCTTATCTCACTCTCATTATTCTCTGAACCTTCTGTTAAAATCAGAGAAGCCCTTATGCAGCTTCTGGCTCCCCTACATTACACATCCTATCTGCTGTTTGTACCCGGCGTGATAGCACAGAACAATTTGTAAACACAAGCCGAGAACCCAGTGCAGAACAATGAGCAGTGTGAAGGGACAAAGAGGTGTGTGAGACCTGAGGTCATGATCTGATGTGAGATTTATACACTGCTGTGGCTAATGGAGTTTTTTAGAGGGTTGTGGCTGTAGCTGTTTGCTTGAGGTCACACATATGGTTGCATGTTGTTATGCTGCAGACCAGGATGGTTGCTAGGGTGTTGTTAGGGTGTCCTGTGAGGTTGCTACATTGTTGTTAGGGTGTCCTGGGAGGTTGCTAGGGTGCGGTTGTGGTGTCAAAGGAGAATATGACCCAGCCCAGAAATACCACGGTACTGAATGATGATCATATTCATGTACTATGGTCTTTAGGTGGTAGTCTAGAGTAATTGCTGGTACTTTGTTTTTGAGATTGTGTTTTATATCACAAGTTCAGTAGTATCGTTATTGTATCCCAGAAGTTTATTGAAGGATCGCTTTAGGGAATAAAGTTTGAATCAACTCTGATTATCAGCTGAAAGCAGATGTATTGAGCTGACACTGTGTTTATGTGCTGATGGAGGGAGTGGTCAGAATCAGCTGGCTGAAATAATCTTATTCATAACACTCATAACACATGCTGTTATCCAGAGGGGCTTACAAAGAATAATTCATGTGGCCTAATGCAAGTAATTAGAGGACATGAACACAAGCGCAGATGTTCATTATTATGGAGTGTATTGTTTATCTGATGTACATTCTGAATGACTGGAGCAGTACCAGCTGTAGAAACGTACCTGTGTTTATAGTACAGTACTACTGTTTTTATTGAGCGCATGTGCAGTACAGTGCAGTGCTCTTGACCTGACCTTCCATTTTTAGTGTGACATGAATGGAAAGCAACACTAGCATACTGCATACTGCGTACTGCATATTGTGCTGTATACATTAAGTCCTGCCTATGCATTAGGCATGAATAAACATTTTATACAATTAATATATAACATGTTCATTTCAGCAAGTACTGTTTGGATAATCGTATAAAATTGTCAAAAATGGTTACACACAAAATTAGATCAAATTTGCAAAATTATTGCAAAATTCTATTATTGCAAACATTGCAAAAAATATTGCAAAATTAGAGCTGACAGCACAGCTGTGTAAAACATTTGCTGTTGCATACTGCATGCTATTTAAAAATGATGGTATGCAGCGTACAGTGTATACACTGAGAAGTGTGCAACACTGTAGTATTTTGTTCCAAACATAATCACGAATACTCAGAAGGGCAGATGGACAGACTGGTGGCAGTTCTGTGTGCATCACACACAGACAGACGACACACAACAGGCGTATGTGGTGTTGTTTAAAGGTGAACGGGCGGACACACATCAGAGACAGTTTTCATCTGTATTCTGCAGACTGACTGGCCCCTGAAGGTATCTGAGTATTTTCACTCTGTCAGAAGTATTAAATAGTTGTGTTTGAGATAAAACACGACAGATGCAAAATTCCTGATTTCCTGCTGCTGAGAAATCAAGCAGACGTTTGCTAGAACTAACAACTCCAGTGAATTCAAATGAGATTCTGATTTCCTTTCAGTATAAATATATTTGTGTAAAGGGGCGTGTTGAAAGTTTATGTTTGTGTACAGACTCCTGCATCAAGAGTTTGATAACTATAAATGGATGATACACACTCAACACAAAACACTGATCATGAAGAATATTACTGCAGAAGTATTGAGATCGTCTGTGTGTGTGTGTGTAACTTTCACTCCTGTGTCAGAGCTCGGGGGCGTATTAGAGCTTTATCTGTTGCTAAATATATTTGTAGAAGAGGTTTCTTTAATGTCTCAGTGCTGCTTGTGTAGTGAGTGAAGTTTTCTCTGATTCTCTGAGTTTGGAGCGTTCCAGGCCCGGGGGACGTGTGTGTGTGTGTGTGTGTAAGATTGTTGTAGAGTCTCAAACCTTTTGTTTAAAGGAGATTTTACAGACATATAAAATGTGTGAAATTAATAACTGTCAGATTGAAGCTCATGATGTTTACATGCTGTGCTGAATCTCTCTGAATAATTAACAAAGTTCATGATTGTTCAGAAAGATTTGGTGGAACAGAGTAACATCTCAGAGATAACTGAGAGAAGAAACAGAGCTGAATAACACAAACTCTGAGTCTCTGGATGTTGGCAGCACAGGGCAGCTGTGTTGAGACAGTGTTGCTCTCCACTCTCCATCTTCTAATGAGAGATTCGGTGCTATATCAGCACACCAGCTCATGACCCTGTTCTCCTGACCAGCGTGTCCTTTACTCATCAGCCCTAATGAGTGGACGCAGTATCTGGAGCGAGGCGGTTTGTGTTGAGTTTTCAGTGATTAGGTGTCTGAGAAAGGCTGATGGTAATTGCTGTGTGCTGAGCTCAAAAACAGAGCCAACATCACCTCCGATATGCACCAACATCTATTAACAGTTTCTTCTGGAGATTTTTTAAAGCTCCAAGCAGTGAAAGCTGCAGGAACTGAAGCTATTTAGTTTGTTTCAGTTGTTCTGCTTCAGAGACCTCAGGTTGGTCTCAGATCAGCTTGACACCCATCTTGCACGTGCACATCCTTTCAAAACCAGGAGACGCTATAGCAAACAGTTTGATGTTTTTGTTAATTGAACTGCATGGACTGGAATTTAGATGTTTTGTCCTGCTAAATTCAGCAGTGTGTATAGTACATTGATTTGATATAAGACAATATAATAACATAAGACAATTAAAAATATATATATATCAGTTAACATAAATGACTAACATAAACAGCCAATCAAACCGATGCAATGCAACCGGGGTTTACCTACAGTGTGTCTGTGTTGTGAGACCTTGCCAGAAGGTGGCGCTGTAGTGAATTTGTGTGTTTGTTTATATCTAACATATGATTGTCTAATTAGCTTGTAGGTTGCAACACAACATCCAAACATGATTTTAAAGCTCAGCTACTTTAACTTCAGAAAACCTCTACATAATGTGACTGTGTGATTACATTTACCACCAAACAACACCAAACAACCAAACAAACTTTCAGATGAATTTCAAATTCCAGTCTGTTCAGACCCTAATGACGGTCGCTTGCAGCTATATTTAACATTTGATTTAATAACACACAGTTCATGTCGTCTCTCAGCCTTCAGAAGACACAAGTGTGGGTAGTGCGATCGTGGGCTTAAACTCTTCATGCATATGTATAAGACGAAACGTGTTAACTGTTCACTGACGCGTTCATTTATCACAGGCATCAAGTTATTATAGCCAAACACTGCATGCTTGACTGCAGCCCGTTTATCTCCTGCGCCTCTGATAAGCACGAGTGTCTGCGGACAAACAGAGACGCCTCAGCGTGAGTCTCTCTCTGTATAAACGAGCTCTTCTGGAGTAATTATCAAAGCCTGAATCTGTGGCCGCTGACAGTGACCTTGTGTTTGACCTGATACACTAGCTGAAGTCAGCAGGTTGTGTTTGTGTCTCTTCTAGAGCCGCTGTGCTGCATAAACACACGTCTGATGTTCTGTAATGAATAACATCACGCTTAATTACATGAAGGGAAAATAAGCCAGTAATTGAACTCTCAGATAAACTCAACGCTCAGCGATAAGTGAGGGGTAAAATCTTCAGTAACGTTTAATTGTAATGTAAATGCTTCTCATCTCTGTAACTGTACAGATTTGCAGGCGGTTTGCTGCTCTGTTCCAAAATCTTTTTAAGCTGTTGAAAAGAGCCATTGCATGTTTTTAACGCTGGTACTCGGTGTGAGGACAGATGCTGAATGTGGGTCGTACAAACGTTCGGTTTTATAACATTCCTCGTTTGGAGTCGCATGTGTCTTTACATTCAAAGCCGGAGAAACGTTGATTCTAAATAAACCAGTGTTGCTAAAAATGTTTGTTTAATTACAGATGGATTATTTGACAGAATGTCTCTGTGTGCTGTTGATTTTAATAATTATTCAGAGTGTTGTGTTATTGTTAATTAGTTGTGTGTCAAACTGGTTGTTCAGCTGCCTGTGTACTGAGCTGCTGTATACTGCACACTATTCAGTGAACAGTAATCAAGTGTTCTGTTCCGGACAGAGCTGGTGTCCTGTATCTCCACCCGTACAGATGCGCTTCACAATGCCATAGAAGAACCGTTATGACTGTGTGTTTCCATAAAGTGTAACTGTATGGTTCCTTTAACATCCATAGAACCTTTCTGTTTCACAAGGTTCTTTGTAGTGGATAAAGGTTCTTTAGATTGTAAATAGGTAAGAAAGAAATAATTATTTTAGACCCCTGGAGTGGTTCTTTAGGGAACCATAAATGGTTCTTTTATGGCATCTCAGCGAGGAACTGTTGTTTTGTTATTTTAAAGCGTGTGTTCCCGTGAGTTCAGCAGTGGAGTGAAACAGTAAACGTCTGCTGCTGGCAGATTGTAACTTCATTTGATAACATCCCACACTGCCTGTAGGATTTACATTTCCTCTTACTCAGACTGCTCCATTCCTCTGAGATACACTAAGAAAACATTCAGTGAAGCTCTTTTACCATAATGTGTCCAATTGAATCTCTGCCCGACTGCCGCACACCAAATGCTGCAGAAATCCACCCGAGGGAGGAGTGTGCGTCTGAGTTTGATGTAAACTCTTGTTCATCATAGATTGAAACGCTTGTTTGCTTGATTCTATATGTTGACGTGCTGTAAAAAAATGTTCGTTTGGGATTAAGTTATCTCAGGATTTAATGTGATAATAGAAAAAACTGAGATAACATCTCACTTTTGTAGTGCATGAGTTGTGTCTCATTTAAGTATCAGTTTTGTCTCAGATTCTCTTAAATTTATTGGGACAATTAAAGGCAGATACAAAAGGGGTGTTTACTAATATACAGTAGGAGTATATAGCTATGTAATAAATGTGGAAAGCCCAGCTCAGATTGTTTGGTCTTAAAAGAATTGATGAGAAATGTTTGAGATTATGTTGAGATCTTTTGACTGAGCACTTTCATGTCATCGATCTCATCTGAGACTCACACCTGTAGACACGTGAGATTCATGGCATGTTTTTCTCAGAAGAAGCAGCTAAAGTCTCTGTTTGCTCTCTGTGTGCTGTGTAGGAGAATCAGTTGAGATGTTAATGAGAAATCTCATTGTGAATCTTTTAATGTCACAGCAGTGCTGGTGTATGTACTCCCTCCTCTCTTTTTTAAATATTCTACTGTAGGAAATGAAGGCTAAACATTTCAGATGTGTGTTGGTAATGATTTCTGCTTCACTTTCGTCAGCTGTGTGCTGGACTTGCAGGGTGTAAAAGTGCTTTTGGTGGCAGAATTAGGCTGCGCTGCGCCACCGATCTGAACAGGAAATGCTGTTCTCACAGAAAGACGTTCAGCTCGCTCAGAAAGGTCAGCGGTTTGAGACGGACTTTAGACTCCACTTGTTGTAACATTTTCTCAGCTGTCAGTGAGATGAACACGAGGGTGAATCTTATTCCTGGCTTCCCCCAGAAGCTTCAGTGTGGAAAATCTACATTTACCCTCCACAGCCGAGAGGAAATGATGTACCAGATTCCCTGCCATAAAGAAAGCTGCTGCTTCTGTTTGCAGTTTAGACGACACTGATGAACACACACACAAACACACACATGCTGAGAGTGTGTTTATTTCAGACACACACAGTCAGACGCCTCGCTGCATGTGATGTCAGTATGTGTATGTATATGTGCTGTTGACCTGAATATGGCACTGGGCGCAGATACATGAGTCGCCCAAAAACACGTTTGGATCATATTTTAAGATTTCAAATGTCTTGAACAATGTTCTTGACCAGGTTTCTAAGGTTCACTTATCGACTGACTGTATGATAAGACACACAAAATCCTCAAACAGGTGATATATATCAGCACAAAGCAGAACGTATTTATCTAATAAATGAGATCAATTTCAGAACTGTGAGGATCATATGAAGAAGATTTGACTCCAGAGACAGCAGGAGCAGAAAGCAGCTGCATGCAGTGAGACACACAGCTATCAATTCCCCAGAGTCTCTTTTAGTTGAAATTCTTCTGAAATGAGAAGGCATTATGCAGTAATGAAGCATGATGCCTGCGCAGACACGTCTTTACTACGCCAGATAGATTCATAAAATGAAAGATCCTGATTCTTTTGCTCCCTTACAAACCATTATTCAGTTTGAGCCACAATAATGACGGAAAGAGTTATTGCTAAATCCTCAAAGCTGAGGTGACACTTAAAAGCCTCTTTTATTCAAGAGTTTTATTGAAATGTTGATAAGCGTTTAATCCATAGAGTCCCACTGAAGCTCTACAGTGTCGAATCCTGACCCTCACTATCAACATAGGATCAACATTTGCTCCGTTAAATGCATTCACTGTAAATAAACGATATTCAAATCAATATTTAGATCAGTGTTTCTCAACCAAGCACCTCAACAAACGTGTAAGTTTGAGATCCACTGGTTTAGATGATGTTTCTGGAGATAATTCAGTCTTTCCAAAATCAATAATTACCTCAATAATTTAATTAAACGTGTTAAGGTATATGGCAGTATTAAGATATAGTGATAGATCTGTGGACTTCATTGAAGTCTCTATTCATACATTAACATGATTCGGTGTACAAAGCAAGTGCCGATATCTGAATATCATTTGCTGTGAATAATCACAGCATTATAGAGAATCCCGGAAACCAGCAGAGAATTAAACACACGGTGGGTTTGTAAGACCAGTAGTTCTTTTGAACTGGCGCTGTTTGATTTGACTATCATAAATACTGTATTTTCAAATGCTGTTTCTGTTGCTCCACCCGTGAGAATTCTGCATACAGTATATGAGCCATAAACCCGCGGCCGATTGGTGCAGATTCACTGCGTCTCAAGAGATCAGAATTTGCATTCGTCTGCATGGCAATCAATGCGGTGGAGAATATAATTGTGTTGAAGAGGTTTCCATGGAAAGGTTTTGCATTTATTGATGTTCTCAACACGTTCAGCTCTGAAACTGACCTCTGACTGTATAATGTAACGTGTAAGAAGCTCTTA
>JAZGTJ010001872.1:0-12449 GCA_036877575.1 Botia almorhae
TTTGCTTTGATTTATGTTAATTAATATTTTAGTTAATGTTATGATTTATGTTGTAGTTAGTTCTTGTTTCTAGGAGTTTATTTAGTTCTGATTCTAGTCATTTAATTTGTATTTCTTTCTGTTCTTACTTTTGTTTTAATTTGTTAATAAAACCTTATAATTTTACCGCTGCCTGCATTTGGGTTCTCCTTCTCGCAAACCTGACACTCATGAAGTTCCTCCTCATCCTCATGAAGTTTCTCCTCATCCTCATGAAGTTCCTCCTCACCCTCATGAAGGCCTATTGGTGGTTTGGTTTCAGTTTAATTCTTTCATTAAAGGTGTTGCTGGACTTACTGTTTGCACAAGACCTGTGTTTCAGTTTCTGTTTGTCTGCTCATGAAGATGCACCAGAATAACTGTGTTATACTGTAAAACTCCAACAGGTGATGGATCGCTCAGACATTTCCTGCAAATACAATTCATAAAAAAATTAAAAATTTAAAACTGATATGTGAAATTAAAATGAGTTACTCATTCAGGACTGAGATCTGTTAACCAGAAACAAATGTAATTTATAAGAATACAGCAATAAACAAGTAGCTAAGAGAGCTCTGTACATGAGCATCATCAGTGGCAGATGGTCTCACTGGCGGAGGATGGCACACAGATGGTTCAGGTATCAGGGTGAGTGCCAGGGGCCCGCTGGGGAAGAGGTCCATAAGATGGATCCGGCTGTCTGGGGCCAGACAAAGGCATAAAACAGTCTCAATATAAATGTTCTTTTTCCTGCTCTCTCTCTCTTTCATTCTTTCTCTGCATCCTGTGAATCCTTCTTCCTTTCCGTCTTTCTTTCTCTTGGGATGTGTGAGCAGCTTTTTTTGGAAGGACCTAGAAATGAGGCAACACCTCTCCAACAAATGTATCTGTATCAAGCACAGAGTATATATAAATATATATATTCTTTAAACTGTCATTTCCATTACAAGCTGAAGACAAATGAGCTGTATTGCTCAGTAGGGCCTGAAGTAGCACTCATGATAAATCAAACAGAAAAGGTGTCTGATAACTTCACAGAGCATGAAGACCACAGTGAAACTTCACACAGTACACAATTATATGAAGCCTTTTGTCTTTTCATGTTTAACATGTAATGTAATAATAGATTCCACTCTCATCACTGAACCAATCAAACAGTTCACAAAGTGATCTGAGTCATTCTTTAGCGGAGAAATCCTGTGAACACAACAGGAAAGTCATGCAAATTCAATGTTAAACAAGAGTGTAAATGCTGACATGATGTAAGTAATGTGTAACACAGAAGAGAGAAAAAGTCACACTTCACTTCTCTGTGCTGCAGGTTCAGTACTGGAATGTTGAGAGGCTGATGCATCGGCCCATAAACAGACTCTCCACACTAAAGCTAGAGAAGTCTCAGCACATATGAGACAGGGTGTGTTTGTGATGACCACTTCCTGCTTTACTTACACACACAATAAAGTAAAATAACTCTCAAAAACACAGAGAGTGACCGAGCGAGAGAGAGAGAGAGTTGGCTTTAATAAAGGTTCTCTCTGATGACCTGTGACTCTGTGTCCCGTGCTGGTGGATATTAAACTCTCTTGAACACACCAGCCACAGCTTGCAGGAAAATGACGGTCATACCGGAGTCACTGCCAATGAACTTTGACCTCCAATCATCATCTCTCTGCCCAAAAACAGTCACCACACATTCTTTCATGTAGCAAAAGTAACCATACAAGTAAATATTCATGACTCATTATTATGTATTTATCAAATGAAGAAAGAAAGCAAGAGATCAACATAAGATTTTAGCGTGTTTTACAAAACATGCCCCCACGATGCTATTGTGTTTTGGGCTCTGTCAGCTGCTTACATTTAATACTACAAATCTTTAACCTTATTAAAACAGTAATACTGATGTTTACCTTTTCATATTTCTAAAAAATAGTTTCTGGATATTTTTCCTGTTGGTGAAAAAGGAAACACACACACACACACACACACACACACACACACTGCAAGAAATACTGCAGGTACCTTTAGTACTTGATGTTTTCTAGAGACACAAACCTCTACATCCATATTTCTGCTGACCTGTAGTAGACCCACGGGTCAACACACCCAGATCACCAGCTGGTGGGACTGGTCATTACAACACATCGGCACTCCTAATCAAGAGAAAAGAGGAGAAATGACTTCAGATAAACCACAGCATGCATTAAACCTACTATGACACACATAAGAAAACAGAAGTCTGGGACGAGTTTGGATCATGAAAGTCAAACAGGGTCACATCTTTGTGTTTTGTATAATCCTTTTGCACACTCAAGGTTGTTTAGCATTCTAAAAGAACTATATTTACTATGTTAATCACTGCGAGGATGAGATTATTCTTTCAGGAGACATGAGAGATCTGCACATTTAAAGGCAGAGAGCCTAATTTCTGCTCTAGTAACACCACCAAACATGAAAATAACCCGATTTTTACATTTTAAAATAATACAAAAGCAACTCACTGCCACATTGCTAGACGATTATTACTGTGTTTGTTAACATGTTTCTAAATGGTTGCTATGGCTTTAAGTCTTAGCAAAGCTGCATTACATATACTATATATTATTTATTTATATATTATTTATTTATTATATATAATAAAAACTTAGCTGAGGTTCTTATCTAAAAAGTAGATGTCTAAGTAGTAATGTGGCAGGCCAGTTAGAAAACAGAGTGTTACCGTGTCTCTGAATGGGACAGGTGTGTTGAGTCTGAAGGAAAAGTTGATCAGATCCACAGCTGTATTCTGTGTTTTCCACCCAAAGCTGTTTGAGTCTAAGTGCAACTTTCACCTAGATGTACCTGCAGAGATTCTGCAGAGTGAAGCCTGAGGAGAGAGCTGACAGGGTTCCTCACATCTCAGTGGGGAAGAACATCCCACTGCATCTTCATTAGAGAGATGCCTGTGGTCCAAACCCTCACTGACATGCTATGACATCAAAACACGGATGATACATGACATCACCCTGCATTGTGCACACACAGCACTCACACACACACACACTCCAGCCATGATCTATAATCTAAGACACTGCTGTTGTTCTGTGTAGAAAGAGTGAATTAAAGATATCTGGGGAATTAGAAGATGAAGCGTTTGTTAAACGTTCAGAAAATAACAAGCAGGAATGTGTGTTGGCTTGTGTGTCAGACACACTGGCTGCAGGACATCATTAGTGAAGAGAGACATTACGTGTCCTGGATTAGCACAAAACTGAGGCGAGGTTATATAAACATGTATGACACAAATGAACCTGTCACGCTTTACATTTCCAATATATATATACTCACACAAACACACAGCCAACCCACTGTGATTTCTGTCATCAGACAACAAACAAAAATAACAGAAACTGTACAATTACATTGTAGCAGTGTGATTTTAGCAATGGGCAAGACGGGTTGTGTTTAATTTATTATACTTTTATCAACTGACACTAAAATAAAAGACACTACTATTCAATAAATAGCTACACTTAACAGTAACACTATTCACAATAAATAATTTATCTGCCAAGCAATAAAGTTCATTAGCCTAACTGTAGCTGTTTACAGTTGCCAAGCAACCAAACAACTTAATAATAGAGTAATAATTTGTGATCACAGGTGTGTGTTTATCAGCATTCAACAGCTGTGAATGTGACTGTGAACAACCAATCAGAATTTAGAATTATATAGTTCATAAAACAAAGATCATTTCTTAATAACAGTTTCGATGCAGTTAGAAATGAAGAAATGGCCACTGAGCTGAAGCACGCAGATAAACAGGGAAGGAGATAGTAATTAAATGACATATGTCTGCGCACACACACATCAGATGGCTGCATCTAAGGTTACAGGAAGGAAACAAGAATCAGAATAAGAAATGAATGTCTTCCAGAATCAAACAAATCAATGTCTCTCTGTTCCTCCAGTGCAGGTCTGCTGGATCTACTTCAGTGTGGATCGTTCTGTGTCAGAGTGGAGAGAGAGACAATGTTCAAATGAATCATGTGTTCAGAGGCTGTCGACCCCCTTCAGCTAATAATGAGAGTTAGAGTGAGGGAACCGCCCCCTTCTGTTCCCTCCACCATTATTACCAGCATTATTCTATATATTTGCCATTACACAACAGTTAGCTGGGCTATTTGAATCTGATTAGATAACAGCTGTGCTGTTAGAAGAGCAGAACAGCACTGAGACGCTTTACTGCTTTGAATCACTCTGTCTCAGTAAGCGTGGTAATGATGCTACAACATGATTGATTTCCTCAGCGGACATGTCACAGTAGATGAGCTAATCACATTCACTCATTCACAAGACTGACACACTCACTCACACTCACTCTTAGATTAAGATACATGTTTCTTTTACATTTTAACTGAACACAGTATCCTTCACTTCCTCTCAGCAATGTGCATCCACCTAAAACTCTGACTACACAAAAAAGCATTCAAATCATTTAGTTATTGCAAACTATTGCGATATGCACACCTGTAATCTTTCATTCATCTTCTGTATATTGTGCAGCCCTGGTGTTAATCTGTGATAAACAATCACAATCCTCTTGCACCAGTACAGTACTCTGTGATAAACATGACAATCCTCTTGCACCAGTACAGTACTCTGTGATAAACAATCACAATCCTCTTGCACCAGTACAGTACTCTGTGATAAACAATCACAATCCTCTTGCACCAGTACAGTACTCTGTGATAAACAATCACAATCCTCTTGCACCAGTACAGTACTCTGTGATAAACATCTCAATCCTCTTGCACCAGTACAGTACTTTGTGATAAACAATCACAATCCTCTTGCACCAGTACAGTACTCTGTGATAAACATCTCAATCCTCTTGCACCAGTACAGTACTCTGTGATAAACAATCACAATCCTCTTGCACCAGTACAGTACTCTGTGATAAACAATCACAATCCTCTTGCACCAGTACAGTACTCTGTGGTAAACAATCACAATCCTCTTGCACCAGTACAGTACTCTGTGATAAACAATCACAATCCTCTTGCACCAGTACAGTACTCTGTGATAAACAATCACAATCCTCTTGCACCAGTACAGTACTCTGTGGAGCTGATTTAGAGACTTCCGAAAGACCTTTCAAAAGCTTTTATTGCATTTAAGCTTGTGCCATGAAAGCTACACAATGCTAAACCACATTCCTGTGTGTCAGATTCTGTACTGAAAACCTTTGATGCTAGTCAGAAGTCCACTGCAGTCTGTACACACTTAGAACAGTAAACATCTAAATTAAACATATTCAATGGTTCAGCTCACACAATTTCTACCTCTGTGTCTTCTCATCATTTCATGGATTGTTGCTCTGCCTGTCTTTCATGTGATGTGTTTCTCCAGTCATCAATCATTCACACAATGATTCACAAATCATTCACACCTCTAGCTAAATAAAGGGTGGAGCTGTTCAGAGATGCCCTGCATACCGTCTCACCAGCTGTCAGCGCACGTCCTGTCTAACAATCAGATGTACAGTGAGATCTGGACTCTAGGCTAATTTAAGTGTTCCTGTATCTCAGTTGGTTAGGGTTAGGGTAATTGCACTAGCAACGCAAAGGTTGTGGGTTTGATTCCCAGGGAACACATGCACTGCCAAAATGTATAACTTAAATGAACTGTAAGTCGCTTTGGATAAAAGCGTCTGCCAAATGAATAAATGTAAATTTAAATGTGTGAATCTGTGTGAATGCGTCTTTCAAAATTAAGTTTAACATGTAAAAACTAATGTCTCGATATTGTGGTCTCACTCTGTTAACATCAGCTTGATCTGAATCTCAGACAAAACCTGAACAGTCTGGGTCTAGATTGATGGGTGATGGGTCTTGACCTGGATCTGGGTTATACGGGGTGCGGTCTCGATTCTGACTCATCTGTTGTGAGTTCTGAGCTGGAATAGTGCAGAACAGACAAACATGTTATTTATGAGCAGAATCACAGATGGAAACAGATGAAAGATTTAACACTTTCACACTTAATGCTGACAGAAGAATTCATCTGAAAACAAACACATTCAGTTTGAAGACCTTCACCTGAATTCTCCCATCATTCATTCTGTCTGTCTGTATAAAAGACGCCACACGGAATATTGTTACAATGTAACATTTTCAGCACAATTAAAAGGAACAGACATCTAATTCAGCTTCTGTTAAAACAATAATGGATGGGCATGAACGTTCTCATTTAATCAGGCCAAAACAAAAGTCTTGAATAAAATATGAATATGGAGCAGCAGACATGAGTGTAATAAATGAAAGCTCTGTTCTAAATGAATTCTGCACTGCTGGTCGATACATTGATGTTGATTAAAGACTTTAGACTGATTAATGATCGTCTTTTCTGCTGCTGAGCATTTTGGGTACAAACCGTTAAATCAGTTTCCAGCAGAATGTTTCTCAATAGAACCGACCCTCATGTGCAGCTCCAGCAGAACCTTTCTCAATAGAACCGACCCTCGTGTGCAGCTCCAGCAGAACCTTTCTCAATAGAACCGACCCTCATGTGCAGCTCCAGCAGAACCTTTCTCAATAAAACCAACCCTCGTGTGCAGCTCCAGCAGAACCTTTCTCAATAGAACCAACCCTCGTGTGCAGCTCCAGCAGAACCTTTCTCAATAGAACCAACCCTCATGTGCAGCTCCAGCAGAACCTTTCTCAATAAAAAACCGACACTCATGTGCAACTCTAGCAGAACCTTTCTCAATAGAACCGACACTCATGTGCAACTCTAGCAGAATGTTCCTCAATAGAACCGACACTCATTTGCAACTCCATTTGCATGTTTCTCAATAGATCCGACCCTCATGTGCAGCTCCAGCAGCTCTCTGAAAACATCCAACTCATTAGTTTCAATGTCTTTATTCTCTCGAGTAGTTACACATGATAGAGAAACTCTGTAATTAACAATGTAAGTTTGTCTGTGCTGCAAAAACAAAGGTTAGAAAATGAATGAATAAAACACTTTGTGAGGTTTACACTCAAATCTACCAAATAAATCTGTCAAAACTAAAGTAAATACACTTACCTTTAAAACAGAAATAAAACTGAAATAATATCTTGACTGAAGATCAGCATGAAAACAAAACTGACAGTATTGCACACACTGCTGCTCTGATTGGGAATGTTTCCTCACTGAAGGTGTTATTCCACAGAAAACAATGTCTGATTTTATAATCGTTTGTCTAAATGTGACAAATATATTTATTTGTATATATATTTTGGCTGATGTTATGAATTCCTCATATTTTTCTTGCTTATTATCCAATTTTACACTAAAACACCATCAGATTAATAACAGACAAAATGTGGGTCTGAGTTGACTTAAGGACGTTTAGATGTTTTACTCTGAACCAGAATAAAGATCATGTCAAAGCTAAAGTTCTTCAGAGTAACATGAAACCATAGTGAGTGTTGAGACCTCTCTGTGCAATGAGGTGAAATCTCATGTCTGTGAGGAGTCTTGGCTTATTAACACTGTGTTAAAAGATAGAAACACATAAGAAATGTGTTCAGGCATGAGAGGCTTCAAGCAGCAGAGCTTCATGTAAAAACACACACTTCACTAATATACAAACACAATACAGGCTACACAAACACACACACACACAAACACACTGGAGCAGAAACTGGAGTCATTTTGAAATAAGTTTCCTGTTTCCAGAATCTTTTAGATTTTGTATGATCAGATTTACAGCCACAGACGTGTTTGCACAGTTGCTCTGCTGCAGGGTGAAGATTTCCAGACATATGAAGGTGTGCGTGTGTGTTTGCACACTGTCAAACTGACCTGAAGCAGAAATATAAACAGTGTTTCAGGGGTGAGAGAATATGTTAATCTGAACATATGACCTCACCAGGAAACAAGAACATCACAGACGCTGCAGAACCGTTGCAGTAAACAACACATAAAACCTCCCACAATGCCATTTACACTGCGGGTGCATGCGGTTCTGAGCATGCTGCTGGCGCATGCCGTTCACTGACTGATCAGATCATCACAGAGGAGCTTTCTGATGCACTGAAGATATACAGCCAACTGTCACGTGAGAAAATGTCACAGAATAATCACCACAACCTGTTAATGTCAGTGCTGCGGAGCGGCACCATATCGCCTCGTGAAACAGTGAAATATACAGTTCTGCTGGTAGGTTCTTTATTCCACTAACCTGACCACTGATTACTTCCTCATGGTGAGCATATGATGACAGAATGTTCATTTCGGGGGAAACTATCTCTTTAATTAGTAATGCAGTGAGGACTGATGAAGCACCAACCTGTTCAATTAAATGAAATAATTAAAGCTGGTAGCTACAGTTTGTTTTAAAGTACCGCCTGTTGATGGGCGGCTCTAACAGTGAGAGAGAGACGGAGAGAAAGAGAGAGGGGGATACAAAAACAGGAAGCACAAAAAGCCAAGGCCAACAGTGAACAGATGGAGTTGTACACAAACACACAGTGTGTATCACATAAAGGCATGAAAATACATGCAAAGCCATTCAGCTTAAAGAAACACACACAAACTCGCACAAACACACACAATAGCATCCACAGATCTCCTCCTAATCTCCTGCTGATCAGTTCATAAGCAGAGCTGTCAGGAATCAGACGACCAGGCTGCACCCTACACAAGTGTGTGTGAAGTGAGACAGTATATGAGCAGTTGTGTGTGTAATGTTTGTAGTGTTTATGTGCCTCATGTAAGATTAGTGTAAACAGTGCTGACAGACAGATGTCTAAGGGTTAATGTGCTCCTCTCCTGGGGCAGCAGGAGGTACAAATGTGAACAAATCTGAATAATGCAACAGTTTTAAAGGCTCTTAGCGACTGCTTAGTACATCCTAGCATCTAAACCCCAACAAACACACAGCAAGGCACTAGAAAACCGTCGGAACACCTTAGCAACCACACAGCTGTAACAGGATGGCTCTTGCACAGTCAAGCACCACAAGATGTTCTCCAAGAACACAAATATCTGAATGCATAAATTCCTTCAGTCAGAAAGAATTCCCACACAGCAGCTTTAAGACGGACACATTACATGCCTCATGTTTAAAGATCATATCTCTATCATATGGAAAAGCCTGATATAAGACATTAAAGCATCTAAGCTGAGCGCCGCCTCCAGCAGAGAGAGTGTGTGTGTGTGTGTGTGTGTGTGTGTCTAATGGTTTCTCTGTGCTAGTGTGTTTGTGCCTGTGCGTCCTTCTCCTTCCAGGCAATCTCCAGAGACTCCTCCTGTAGAGATGAGCATTGCCTGTGTGTGTGTGTGTGTGTGTGTGTGAGAGAGAGAGAGAGAGAGAGATTTGTCTCAGTTTCATGGCTTGGAGAGAGAGAGACTTTAGCAGACCTGAGATGCATGTTTTTTATCATTCAGGAAATTTAAGAACATCAGATGAAAAGAAACAGGAAAGCAGAAGAAGAGAAATAAAGACTTGTGGAGTGATTGAGTGTGAGAAAGACAATTTTCCACTTTAATGATGAGACAAACTCAAATAAAAGAATGTTCAGAAGTAACAGGCACCAATTATTTCACAGAAAACAAAGCAGCTGCACTGCAGGCTGCGTGCTGTACCTGCTACGGACATCTCAAACAAACTCTGAATATCTGTCAAAGGCCACATGCTACTAACCTGAGAAACTTCACCAAAACAAGCAACCTGCTCTTCACAGTTGGGTCACAAATCACCATTTGAGAAACACAGATGAAATGACAGAGAGGGACAATATGATGTGTATGTGTGAAGAGAGAGTACATGTGTGTGTGTGTGTGTGCGTGTGTGTGTGTGTGGAGTTTGTGTGTGTGATTAGTATTCTGCAGTGAAGCCTCATCCAGCCAGTGTCAGTGGCACCTGGTCACGGCTCACAGCGCAGGGGAACAGCATGATGGGATTGATACAGGCCTCCCTGGAGGTAGAGGAACTATGTCAGAGAGGAGCATGCCTAACAAGACTCTCTCTCTCTCTCTCTCTCTCTCTCTCTCTCTCACTCAATCTCTCTCTCTCTCTCTCTCTCTCTCACCCGAGAGAAGACAGCTTTGAATGACAGCATGCCAACAGGTTTGATTCACACATCAGTGAGGCTCTTAATGTGCAGAGAAAATCTCTTTACCTGTCAAAGATTTCTGACACTCTGAACTGTGTGCAGAGACTGAGTAAACCCATTTCTGAATTAAACTGTAACTTCCTTCTGAAACCTTTCTCTTCTGTGAAAACCAGCTCAAAATCTCCTGTTGAGTGACTGAACTCTGTCTTAGAACTTAGGCCAGTTTCACACAATTTACATTTGCAGCATAAGCACAAAATCAAGAGTTTCTTTAGAGTCAGAGAACTGCAGATCTGTGCAGAAAACAGAGAGATTTCTGGGTATTTTCTTTCATATCTGCCTAAAAATGATTTGGAGCGGGTCATTAAAAGCTATTACAAACATAACAGCCATAAAATTTAATTAACATCAGAGGGGGCTACATTTACACCCAAATCCTAATTTACCTACATGTGTAAATACAGCCTGTCTGGATTCAGTCAGATTTACATTTCTGTTGCAAGTTACAAAAGATTTTATTGATAAACAGGTGAATTTTTACCAGATACAACATGCAACAAAACTGAGTTCTGAAACTTTAAATGTACCACAATTCTGTAATATAGGGAAATTTCTAAAACAGATATAAAACAGATCTTATTCACACTTAATCTGAATTCACACAGAATTTTACAGTGAATACAGTACATCTCTATGAACATCAGAGTGTACAGTCCTATATCAGTCATCCAGATCTCTGAACTTCTTTTAGAGAACAATAAAAATTCATTGTTTTTTTAAAACAAAAGACTCAAACTTAAAGTTTATGAACAGAGATGATCGGTGTCTGAACCACAAACACTGTGAAGCTGTTTTATAATAACTGAACACAACTAAGAAAACACATTAAACATAAGAATGTACAAAAGCACAGCAGAATCTCACAGAGCTATGAATGACAAACAATCCTGCAACAAAACTCCTGCAGTGCTTTAAAACTTAGAGATGCAGACAAAAATGAACATAATCATTCAAATTCCAAACACGAAGCTGAAGTCTTTCATCATAATAAAGCAGAAGAGATTTCTCACACCTGCATTATCTGTTCAGAAATTAGATAGGATGGATTCTTTTAAAGATGTCGTACAAAAGCAGAAATAGAGCAGGAATGAGTGTAAACCGCCATGACAGAAGAACAGTCTGAACAGCTTTCTGCTTAAATGAACACTTGAATAACCACACACAACACACACACACAACACACACACATTGACACTACAATGTCTTTCAACAACACAGAACTGCTAGAACATCTGCACACAGCTGATCACAGGTGTGAGAGTAAAAGCACATCAGCCTTGCCAGGCACACATTCTTCATTAGCCCAGAATCATCAGGCTGGGACAATGAATTTTCCAGCCAAAGGCAGATGGCTTGGAAGCCCACGACCCAGAACACTTATAAATGAAAAGCCCGTATCAACCTAAACTGGGGTTTGTCCTAAATATAAACGCCTCAGATGGTTGGTGCCATTGAAAAGCACAGTGCAGAAATAACAGACTAAAACTGTGGCCCCTAATGGACCCGCATGACTGGAGCCGTGTTGAGCTGGGGTCTGTCTCCGGATGTAATGCTGTGGTTTATGAAGACTATGAATATGATTTTGTTATTGTTCAACATAGAATAACACTGTTTATTATGTGGTTTCTGATACTTTAGTGTTGCTGGACTCACTTCTCAGGTTAAAACCCCTGTGGATGGAGTTTATCATCCTGGTTTATCGTCAGTCCTAACGGACCCCTGCTTTGCACACACACACAGTTTAACCAGCTGCCTAACTGGTAGGTAGGTAGAGAAAAGTTCAGGTAGCTAGAGAACAGACTGTTGTCATGGAATTGCTGAGATGTTCTGGGCGCTCATGGATGCAGTCTGCAGAGACCTTACCCAAGTCTCTATGATCCTTTAACCTTAGATTTCATTTGGGTTCTTCAAGTCTATGGGATTGTTTGCTCATTTCATGATCTCTCAGACCAAAAGGTTAAAGCACACGTTTATTTACAGTGATTTACTCAGTGATCCCTGAGTGCATTTAAATGACTCTCACATTTTCTCAGGGAGTTAAGTTGTGTTTAAGGTACAGTTCAGTAACCTGTATATGCTTCCAGTCCCACACATTCACACTCACGAGAAGCTTTTAAGTGTAACACAGTGGTGATGGTCATACAGACAGAGTTCCTCTTGGGGCTCCAGCAACACTAACTCACTGTTCCTCATCTCCACGCTTGCTTTCACCGCCAGCAACACAGTGAAGAAACACTTCTATGTAATGAATGTGTGTGTGTGTGTGTGTGTGTGTGTGTGTGT
>JAZGTJ010001872.1:12454-27773 GCA_036877575.1 Botia almorhae
CTCACACACACACACACACACACACACACACACACACACACACACAGGGGAACAAAAGCACTGGGCCATCTGTCCTGGCGTTTGACCATACGTTCAAATACTCTTAAATGTTAGTGTGTGCTGCTCTAGTTTAACAGCCACCTGCTGAAGCGGTAGTTAACTAGGGTTGGGAATTTAACGATTGTGGTTCTGATTTCAATTCCACTTAATTGGACTTGTTACTTAACGACTCCATTAACAATTCCATTAGTGTTTCGTTTAGAACTTGAGGAATCATTGGGCTGAAGTGCTGTCAGGTGGACAGATCACTGGGATTTGGAACAGACGCAGAATGTCTATAAACCCGGATGCACAGTATCTACACAACAGTACAGTACAGTATCTACACAACAGTACAGTATAGTATCCAGACAACAGTACAGTACAGTATCTACACAACACAACAGTACAGTATCTACACAACAGTACAGTACAGTATCTACACAACAGTACAGTACAGTATCTACACAACAGTACAGTATCTACACCAATGTTTATGATTTTACAACTGTTTTGTTAACTCACATTTTCAAATATAAGAACACAGTGCTGTTCAACAAACTGATGGAAGTACATACAAATATAATACACATACACATATAATGCTGGAAACAGAGAAATCAAAGTCACTATTAAGAAACGAGGTGAAAAGATTTAAGTATGTTTGTGTCAAAGCACAAAGTGAAGTTTCAGTATCCAAAGGGAAGTCTCATTTCAGTAACAGTGACAGACAGACGGACAGACAGACTCCTGGATGAGTCAATATCAAGGGAAAAGATGTGAGGCTTCTGATAGCTGCTGTGTGAGTCGAGCTGAGAGAGATCAGACTGTTTCAGCTCTTTTAATCAATGTTTAAACTTAGATCTGGATCAATCACTCGACCTTCAGTGTGTCTCAGTGCACTGCTGTACCCAGGCTGAAATGACCCCTCATGTGAAGCTTTGGGGTGACATCTTATTTAGCAAAATTAAGTTCATGGTTGGGTGTTGCTCTCTGGACACCATCTAGAAGAGAAGCTGTCAGGAAGATGAATCTGAAAGCTAGTATATAACACTCTCCAGGTAATCCATCTCTGAAATCTGATTGGATGAGATGCATTAAAAACAGCCAACATTCATTTACATTTACATTTAGCTGACAATTTTATTCAAAGTGACTTATAAATAAGAGCAACATTGAGTAAGTGCTATAGACAGATCTCAGGTATTTCAACAGTGCAAGAAGACAGATTTTTTTTTCCACATTCACATTTGTTTGTTTATAGCACTTTTTATAATACATATTGTTTTAAAGCTGCTTTAAAGAATGTACAGCAGAAAACTGTTTTTAATTTGTAATGATTTAAGAATAGCAGATGTTAATTAGATTACGTCACCAAACATCAGCTGAACTGTGTACAGCACAAGTCAAACTATGTCAGAATAATCTGTGAATTAGCTGGAGTCACATGACTCAATCTGAGGATTAATAAGTGAATTCAAAAAATTCAGCATGTGTCATTATTGCTTTTGCTCCCAACACAGTGTTAGCACAACAGTGAAGAGGCAGCAGTCAAATAGAATTTAGAGAAAGGACACGCCCACAGCAGGCAGGAACTGTCAATCATTTTAGCCCTCACTTAGCACACAAACACAGTGAGTCATTAAACCACACAACAGTCCCCAGATCAGTGTTTAACACCCACAGTCCTGCTTCACAAGCCAAAGCAGGGACAGACATAAACACAGACAACATGTCAGTGTGACTCCCTCACGCCAGGCCCATCACTTGTGTTCAGCAGGTATTTGTTACAGTCAGGAGAATGTCAGTGAAACACTGGTGTTCTTCTGACTGTGCAGTACAGTCTAATAGAATACCAGCATGAGTCAGAGACGTGTCTTCGCACACTGTTTAAATCAGAGCATCTGCTGTAATACAACAGGAAATGATTTCTTTATATAGGAACACACAGAGGAAACCACTTTTTATACACAACCCAGTTTATCAAAACAGCGAGAGAAGAGGAGACAGAACTGGGTCTGGACACTAATTATTTTAGATAGAAAAATAAGAATTTTTCAAATCGGTCATGTTATTAATGCTCTCTTCAATTAACCTCACACAAAATCTGCATCAGCAGTGTTAAAAACAAACATGATTCATGTAAATATCATGCTAACTATTCAAAAACACAGGCAGTTGAACAAATATTCTTTCAG
Organism: Botia almorhae; assembly: GCA_036877575.1. Classification (NCBI taxonomy): domain Eukaryota; kingdom Metazoa; phylum Chordata; class Actinopteri; order Cypriniformes; family Botiidae; genus Botia; species Botia almorhae. The sequence goes on from JAZGTJ010001872.1 coordinate 14,692, forward strand.
CTGATGAAAAGTGACTCATATGCTGCTTTCAGAGTGTTTAAACAGTCATACATTAGAATGAATATTATTAATTATTATATTATATTAACATTATTATTAGAATGATCATATAAATATTATCATCAAGAAACTTTTCAATTTCTCAAAGTCAATTATGAAATCAGCTGAGGGATTTCTGCTTCACAGTATGCGCTCATACTGTGAGTATGATACATACGCTCTCATACCTGCTATGTGTTTATGTGTGCACACACACTGCATGTAAGAGTTTAAGTTGAGTGTGTTTAGAGAACATTTTCCTCATGGGCTTGTCACACACATGTACATGCTCTCACCAGCAGTTAGGCGTCTCTGATACATGGATTCAGACACCATGACTGTGGTTATGCAACATTCACTCTGTACGTTAACACAGTTGTCTGTGAGACAGGTCACTCGAACAATGTTGATGCTTGCGGCTGTTAGTTGGTGGACCTGCGCATCACCTCAAATCAATCATGTGGATCGACAGAGCCCTGAAACCGGCTTCCTCCAGCCCAGCACATGGAAACTCGATACCCACATGTCAACACTCATTTACAACCCACACAGAGCTCAGGCACAGAGGAACAGGCCACACCACACATAGTTTAACTGTCACAGCATGAGGACAATGTAAGTCAGTGTCTAACACAGAAGAGCTCGGTTCAGTTTCTGAAGAGCCACTGTCCTGCAGCATTTACTCCCAGTCCTGCTTCAACACATCTGTCTGTCATTTTCAGGTAATGCTGACGGTCTTAAATGACCTTGATAATGTTGGTTTAAAGGGAGTTGGAGCTAACAACTGCAGGAGCAACAGAGATCTTCTATTCTTGTTCCAGGAGTTTAGCAGCCCTGCAGAGTTTAGCTCCAGTCTACTCCAACACACCTGACTGGATGTTTCTGTCAGTCCCAAAGATCTGAATTAGCTGCTTTAGTTGTGGTTCATTAAAGCTGGAGATAAACTCTGCAGCTCTGTGGACCTGACTGATCTAATGAGAGAATTTTGGTTTCACACAAAAAGTGAAGACAAGCGGGATGAGTTTATGTAACATAAAAATGGGTCTTCTAGCATACAAAGCTGATCACTCACCTGATAAGTGCTGCAGAGGACTGTCACTTCTGGTGAGTGTTGTTCTACACAGTAGATGTAGAACGTTAAGAGTTAATGTTGATGTTTCCCATGATACTTCCTGCAGTAAAGCAGCATGTCTTTCCTACACAGAGAAAGACGACAGAAATTATATTTTGATCAGTCCCTTCATAGTGGCAGATATATACAGTATTTTTCAACAGAAACTCCATGTCACATACAGTACATTCAGTTCAGTACAGTACATCGTTTACAGTAGGGATACTTGGCAACCACAGAATCAGAGTCATAAGACGCGTTTACATTTAGCAATACTATTTGAGATTGTAATGTGACAGTGGGCGTGTCAGTTTAACAGCTCAGATTAATGATGCGTCTGAAGTGCTTCAGTTTAACATGCTCATCTAACTATTTCTTCCCCCGCAGGTCTTTATACACACGGAGTCTCTCCTGAACATCTGTACAGAGACACACAGTGTAATGACTCACACAGATGGCGTTTTAGAACAGTGAAAGCTCTAGATGACAGATGTACACATGGTTATATGTCTATTGCACAGCTCTAAAACAAACAGGAGGTTTATTCTTACGCAATAAATATCAAGACCACCCATCAGCAGCTTTAAACTTAGTTCTGTCATTTGGCTGTTTTGAAATAAGGCGGGTGCTCTAAAACTTAGTTTGAAGTGTGGCTGTTATTCACTCATGCTGCTTCAGGTCAAAGGTCGATTAACTGACATTATTTTCAGGTCACCTGACCCTGTTACATTAGCTCAAGTAGATCAATATCACTATTAAGGGAAGTAATATACATATAGTACACAGCAACTGCTCTTGACATTGTTAATATTCCATACTTAATATTACTCTCTAAACACTGCTTACTATTTGTAAAAACAAATACATTACATCATTGAAATACATTCAGTGAGTGAAGACTCATTCGTAATCTAACTGTGTGTTAACCTTAACTGTTGGCAGCCCAATCAAATTAATAATCAAAGAGATATTTACAGTGATGACAAGATAATAATTATAGTGGATATTACTTATGGTTTATTTGTCACACTGAAATGTAATGGTAGTTCAGAATTATGTTATGGTATACTGCACATTTTCATCATATATGTATTAAGTCATGCATGCATACTACAAATGTGCATACTGTGTACGGTTTACATACTGCATACTAGTGAAGAATGAGTATATACTCACAGAATGAGTAATGTAAAACCATACTATTCTGAACACATGAATCATCTGATGGCTCCACCCACTCTGTCATTATGATCCCAGGTTTCAAAACATATCAGGAAAATGTCATTTGCTGTGAATACCTTGAAGGAGTCGATGAGGCGGTCAAAAGCTTCACAGCGCAGCAGGTGCTGTATGAATAAAAGAATGAATGAATATTCATTAACATTAGCATTCATTTGCATACATTGAGACAGCACACACATCACACTAAGGTCAGTTTAAGACAGACTAGAGGTGAAACACCCAGAGCACAAGCTACAGAATTACACAACAGTATTATGAGTTCAACAACTGTTTTTGAAAATGCTTTTCATTTGTTTAGTGTTCACAGTAAATGGACTGTGAAACTAAACTATAATTGATGAAGGTAATGTAATTTCAAAATCACTTATCTTAGTTTTATATAATAAGATGACTTTAAGTAAACTATTGTTGATTCACCAGAACATTATGACTCTGTTGTGCTTTCAGATGATTCACCCTGAGACCAGCACTGAAGGAATGGCTGTATGTGTGACTTTGGTGATTATTTTGGGAGCTGTTTGAATAACCATCACAACCAACCAGTGCAAACAGTGACTGGGCTGCTGTCTCTGTGTTTGCTGAATGAGCAGCTGTGTGAATTAAATTCACAGCTGTGACTCCCGTCTGCTGACAGACTAGACACACACAGACAGACAGACAGACAGAGAATGAGCCCCGTCTGTTTGTCTGTCTTCACTAGGCTTCTGTATGTTTGATCTGCACCTCACTGCTTTCATCTCTTCAGGTTGAGTGTAATAAGGGAGAGGAGGAGGTGCAGAGCTCAGAGAGTAAACAGAGGGAGTGGAAGACAAACAAAGGAAAACACAGAGGAGCTCATGGAGAAACAGATCTGTGTTTTCAGAGTTGTGCTCCTGAAATCAAAACAGTTCTCTTCATTACACACACTGTTCCAACATCCTGACCATGTTACTGCTGAGTAACATTACTGTAAAATAATATGCTATACATACACTGTATACTGTTGCTGTAATCAAACTGACAGTTTATTATTTTAGCATGGCTGTGGAGGGCAGTGGTGCTGGGTCACACGCTTCACAAGTGTCAGTGTGTATTTGTTTTTGTAAGAGAAGACTTTGCTTTGTTGGCATTGCCACTTTGATGCAAAGATGTCACACACATTTGAAGTTATAGAACTTGCTGTTGCTAAGTTACCAGCACATCACAGGTAAAGTGCAGGAGACCTCTGATACTGCTCTCCTCAGTCTATATTCATAAGGCAAACAGAACACATGGATGTTACTGCATTATAGAACATGGCTGGAAACCCAAGGGTTTCGGGTTCAAACCCCAGAAAGGGCGAATCATGAACCATGAACTGGAGGGTGGGTGAGCAGCTGAGTCAAACACTTAACCCGGGGTTAGCAGTCAGTGCTGTGTGGTTAATGTCTTCATGCTGTAGTTGAGAGGGGAAACTCAAACAACAAGCGGAAAGCTAGAATAATCTATTCCACAAACCTCCAGTGCAGAGAGCGGTGTTCATTCTAACAGGACGTCATCATTAATAATCTTATCGTCAAAATAAAAGAGATAATCCATCATGATATGCACAGTTAGATATGAAAGTGAGATATGAAATGACTCACGCTGTGATAAAAGATTTTGGTCACTGCACTCAGCAAACACACAATCTCGTTTCATTGAGCTCCAAAACTGAGCAGCCCTGTTTTACACCACAACCTCCTCCACCGTTTGAAACAGAGGCAAAGCAAATAAAACAAGGATATATCTTTCCAACCCTCACACGGTCGATGAAGGAGAGAAAAACAGTGAGATATGTGCAGGTAAAACACTGTGACTGTGTGACAGGAAAGGTGACAAACACTTGAAGACAGCTGCAGCTTTATCAGAGAGTTCCTGTGGGGAGAGAGAGAGAGAGAGAGAGAGAGATGGAGGAAGTTTTCAGACTGGAGAAATCACATCATGGCTCAGCTCCAAACCGCAGTGAGCTTCTCTCAAACGGACTCCTGACTCAAAGCTTCTGACACTTTCTCCTAGACAAACTGTAACGCAGTATCACTCCGGTCTTCTCACACACAGAAGACAATCCCACAATGCATTACAACAAGCTCAGTAAACCCATCATTATTTGATATTATTTAAATCTGTAATAGAGGCCACAACCTCTATTACAGAAACATTTATGTTACATAAACACAGTATTTGACAGTGGCCTAACACAATGCTTACACAGCTATATAGCTGCAGGTTCATATTATTTCCAGTCTTGTCACTTATTAACTTAAATAAGCGAATAACAGAATCACACAAAACAAGACAAGAAATGTGTATAAAGAAAGTAAACAGGGAGAAACAGGATTCCATGATGCATTGATACCTGCAAGATGGCATCTGTTGTCCTCTAATGATGTTTGTTCTCGCAGCAGTCAGCATGTGTCCAGGTGTGTGTGTGTGTGTGTGTGTGTGCCTGCACTGTTCTGTAAGACTCCTACAGATCAGACAGATCGTCTGTCTCTATAGAAACTCCTGTGTGATATCATTTTTTGGGCATTTGGGAAACAAAGGGGCTGATTTTCAAAACATTTTGTCATTAAGCCTGTCTGCATTTGCATATTTTATAATTACGTATTAAGCATCATTGGGGAATATTAAAGCTGCTGGCATCATGCATTTGCTCTAAAGGGGACAAGATAAATCTGATATGAGAAAACAAAGATGAATGAACATACAGTATCCAAAATCCATTATGAATACACATCCTCATTTTTAAAATAATATCATAACACGTTTCAGTCAGGACTGATAATGTCCCTACAGGCGCAAATAAAGAACACGGCCAGCTACACAGCTTCCACATAGCACAGCAGCGACCTCTACTGAGAAGATACAAAACAACACCCACATTACGAGAGGGACATCTGTCACTTCAGGATCTGAGCCATTTGTAGGCACTAAAATAACACAGTGGCTCAGTATTGGACACTAACTGAGAAACCGCTGAGCAACGCCCTAAAAAACCTGACCTGAAAAAATCTGTTAGCAACAACATTACAACCACCCACCACACCCCAGTTAGCATCATGAGAGTGAGTTTCCTATAGTCAAAACCAGTTCATTAGTGCTGCCATTTACAACCTTCTTTATGTATAATAACAGAGAAAGGCTGAAATTTGATTAGACTGTCTTGTATACGACCATACTGGAGTTAAAGCAAATGAATTATCCAGTGGAGTTGTGACTAAACACACAGCTCAGTTTCAGAGACAGATCAGACAGCGAAACAATGTGTAACATGATTTCTGTTTCCTGAAGAAAATGTGGGCGGCAGCTAAACTAAACTTTCCACTGTGATAAACAGCTGCGGGTGTCGGCCAGGGAGTTGCTAAGATTTATTGGGAGGATAAAACTCCAGTCAATGTATTTGCCCACCTGTCCCCAAGAATCCACACCATCTGAAGAGTCATTCATGTGCACAGCACAGACGGTGCAAAACAAATTTCTTGCTGATGTTTGATGCTTCAGGATTAGCAGAAGCAGCGCTAGCCACAATAGTTTCATACCATGATACTGGGTCTTCATTTCATTTGTACCATTAAAGAAACAATGCAACTAAAAGCGTACCATCATTTACTCATCCTAATGCTCCTCTGGCCCTGCATTGTTTTCACATGACAGTGAATGGACACTGAGATTATCAGGCAAACACATGCGATCTGTTCACTTCCATAGCCACTAAAGCTACATGACTGATGTGTCTGTGTGACACACTCAACTGAAATCAAATGTAAATTATTATTCACTGAATCTGAATTCCTGAGCCAGATGTGGAAGGACAGAAGGCTGATCATTTATCTGAGAGAAATATCGCTGTAAATGTAACTTTTGATTCTTAACAAGCATGTTTCTGTGGTCCTGACTGACTGACTGATTTACTGGCGAGTTTGGCAGCGTCTGTTGCTGTTGTTGGCTGTTAAAGCTGCTCATATGTAACAGTTACTGTTTACAACTGCACTGTAAATGTTTCAGTGATGCTCACTGTTCACCAGCTGCTGAGAAACATCAGCCAGAAACCCACAGAAAGAGAGAGACAGAGAGATAGAGACCACAGATATCCAGCAGACACAGAGACTGAGGCAGTTTGACACATTGGTTGTATCTCACTGATTAGAATCCAGTCCAGGCTTTCAAACAAATTACTATTATTAGTTTATATCCTTCACATTTCCCAGTTGTATAATCACTGATGGGTAAGGAATGAATACCATACATTTAGGGTTAAGTATATAATGAAGTAAAATTTCACAGAAAATATGGAAAACCAAAACTGTGTTCTCAGGACAAGTGTAAGTTCTGACAGATTTTATGTTTATAAAACTGTCATAATTTGTTTCCTAATGTTTGATGCTTAATTTCTTTCTAAAAAGCCTATAGTGCATTTTAAATATTATATATTTAAATATTATGATATTCTGTGGTAAGTGTTTATATAACGATCTTAAAAGTGACAGCTGTCCTCAGACTCAACACTGCAATTAACTCTTAAATAATAATAATAATAATAAGGGGGAAGAAGTTGTTGTAGGTGTTGCAGTGTGTCTGGATGAAGGTGGTGCTGTGTCTTTGAAGTAGACTGTTAAACACTCAGACTTCATTAACAAACAGTTTCTCAGCCTTTACAAATACCAATAACTGCCGTTATTTTGTGACTGAATCAGAGCAGACGGCAGAGACCTCAAATCCCAAATCAGACCAACTTCAAACTTTTAATGTACCCCAAACTGTTCCTGCAGACCTGTGGGACACGTACACACCTTTCATCACACTATAAGACTGTCTCATGCATTTCAATACGTAGATGATTAAAAAGGGCTCTAATAACATGAGTGTGTGTCCAGTGAACACTGAACCAGAACGACTCTGTTGAGGTCTGTTCAAATACAGACTGTTATTGTGCTCTGAACATCAGATCAATGTAGAAGAATATAAATACAGTCACTGTGAGAAAAGCAGCACCACGGGGGAATAAAACCCTAATAAAACCCTAATTAAACCCTAATAAAACCCATCTCTAATGCATATGAAGATACAAACAAACCACAAAGAACACGGTTAAGACGCTTTCTGTTGATAAAGAAAACGCAGCTTCCGTTAGTAAACTTTTAGTTTTGCTCTTGTACAGTCTGGCAGATACTCACACCTGTATTTATGAGTATTATACTGTAATACACTGTTACAGAGTTTGTAATACTGTTAAAACTCTTGAGAATGAAAACGTAACAGATATACAGAACACTGACTGACAGCTGAATGTACATTTGTTAAAATGACCCTTTAAAAATGACAGCCACCGTTTCTATACAGTGAATACAGCTGCAGTTAGTGCAGTTATTACAGTTGACATCATTGTGATTATTTAATGTTTTTCTCCACCAAACACACCGACTGCAACTGCTTGATCAGGGCGGAATGAAGTGACGTAACTGATCCTAGTAAACCTTGTGCGAAATACATTAAAACACGCGATACAGAAAATGAAAGAAAACTACACTAAAAGACAATTACAATAGAAAGGAAGAGGAAATGTAGTGAAATTACTTCAAACCTTGTTTAAACTGCACGGCCGAGGCCATGACGTCACACCGCCGCTGAATGAACAAGGGTAACAGCGGATCAGTGTTTACATACAAGAGACCGCACACGAGAAACTTCTCAAGTAAAACAATTAGCAGCTCATAAAAACATGAACCAAAATCTTACCCTGAATGAACTGAACTAGTTCGCTGGTGATCAGCTTCTGAGACCAGTTAAAAACTGCACATGGTTAACAGTCTAAGATATGTTATGCTGTTACCTTAAATGAGATTTTCAAGAAGACAACCACACTGCAGAAATGGGAATAATTTTATTATGTATTTCACAATAAATCCAAATATTCATACCAGAAAATACTTCCATCTTTTACTAACGTAAAAACATAACTGTAAAAGTTTTGCAGAGACGTGTGTGTTCAAAACAAAAACGCAGTGAAAATAAAAACCTAAAAGGACAAAAGTTTGGGCTGTCTGAAAATGCACAGTGAGTCCTCGTTTGATTGGTGGACAGCGGTACATACTTGTAAACGTATGGAATGTGTTTTTTTTTACTGTACAGACACGCAGAGACAAACCCTGCAGAAGAACACCCCATAATTTCTGCTGGGGGACACCCTAGTCCAAAACGTTCATTTCATAAACAGATAAACAGACTAATATCTATACAAAACCTTTTGTAACAATATATTTTTTAACCTCTTTTAACTTCCCTTTTAAAAAAGTCTCTAAAACAGGAAATTAAAAATGTCAATGATTCCGTTTTCGAATCTCTTATGTCTGTCTGAATAAAGATAATGAGGAAGAGGCGGTTTGTTGTCATAAATGCTGCTATATTAACTTAGACATCAGAAAACTGCATGTTTTCATGTGGATGAATCTCACACAAATTTCCCCAAACTCACAAGAACAAATATTTTGCATAAAGAAAATGAAATTGGTTGGAATTTTTATGACAATTAAACATTCCCCCTAAATTCCACCTACCATAATGCATCTGGACGTTTTTTTGACATTTCACCTATTCATCTCATTACTGCAAGTCATTTTAGGTGCATTGCAATAAAAATACTGTAATACAACAACAGATATGATCATAAATACTTTACAATATTATCAATATATAGCTTTCTTCACTGCATTACTGTAAAGAGAATCATTTTTAATGCATGATGGTAATGGGGTGGGGAGAGTATGTATCATTGTCATGGAAAAATCTCACAATGCAAAATAAAATCCAAATGGTGTTGACAGGTTTGGTGAGATTCCGCCTTATACGCTTGGCCTCAGCTAAACTGTGCAAACCAAACACTGCTGAGAGGTCAGAACTCACTCCAGGAAGCCTGCCAGGGCGCAGCAGTCTACTGATGTCAGATCAGTCTGTACAGGTACAGCATGTGGCACAACAGCTTTAAACAGTGAACAATGTCTGTGGTTCTCCGGCTCTGGGCCAGATACAAACATGTGCTGTGTTGGCATACAATACGAAAGCAAGCCATGCAGGGGTGGCAGTTTTAACATTTGGAATAAAAAGGAAATAAAAAACAGCTCTTATACTGCCGCCCAATTTCTGTCTAACTCCCAACACCCAGAATTCCATGCATGCAAGACCTGTTACACAGAGAAACCCAGCAGCTAAATCATCTGCTCTAGTGTTTCATTACATTTACCAAAATCTATCAACATAAATCAGCTTGGTGAGACACTGCAAGCCAAAGCCTGTAAAAATATAACAAGTGTTTCATTCATTAATTTACTTTCTGTTTCAAACCCCTTTACATATATCTGTTAAAAATATTGAGTCCATCATGCTAAACTCTTGCTATATCACTTTAATATACCTCTTAATTTTACAAGGATGATAAAGTGTGAGCTTACCCTTAAAGATTTAATAGTTCTCTTTGATGTACTACTAAAAGTGTCCATTACAGCATAACCCTGTGGCTACATCCTAAAACTCCTGCTTACCTCTCGAGTCGGAGACAGAAACACTCATGAGAGCAGATCTCAGGCTGTATGCCTCATGCATCAGTTAATATCAATTATTAGTGTCATTCCTTATTAGTGTCGTTCAGTCAAATGCTGTTTAAATTGTTTTTAAACAGCATGTACACTTAAATGTACAGATCCCACAAAAACATGCCCTGATCATATTTCACCACAAGATCAGGAGAAACATTTACTTCGCATACAAATGCAATGCAACTAATATTACCATAATGCACAAATGGTTTAAATAACTGTCCAGATTGTTATATGTGGTAACATGTTTGAATTACAGTACTGACAAGAAGTAAAAAAAAAACTCAGTGGTCCAAAAACAGGCATCATTTTACTAACTTTTAACTTGATTTTGGGGTGAAATAGGAGTCCGACATACACGTTCTTGAAACGTTTTGTTAGATTCTCTCTCAGAGAAGTGAGCAATTACCCACAGGGGTGAATCTCATATAAATGTCTGGGTCTTAATAAAATCATCTATAATAAAAATAATCATATTTAGTAAAATAATGAAGCCTATATTAGGACCATAAAGATTAGTTTGTATCCTTAAATTATCAGTTGATAATAATTAGGTAAAATAATGAATTATATTTAATACTGTATCATTATTGTAATTATTATTTCATAAATTCTATCCTCATTACTATAACGCAGACAAAAGACACAATGAAAGTACATACGTGAAGTATGACATATGAGTAATGAGCAGGAGAATGTTTCTGCATCACAGGTATGGTTTCATGGTGTAATGTGCTTCACTGTCAAATTAAATTTAAATGGTCCTAAAATAGGTGAAATTTTCTTTACACAAAATAAAATGTTTTCTTTTTCTTTTGTGGTGAATGATGAGCCGGACATTGACAGGCTGCATTTGGCCTCATACCCACATCACCTGAGAGTCTAAACAATCATCATCATAATACAAAATACTACACATTAAACACCAGCCATAACAGTTAGACATGTGAAAGTGTAAAATAACGGTTTAAAGACAGACAACTGTTGCCTCACAGAAGTCCTCTCCGTCTTCCTCCTGCTGTTATCTGGCTCGGGTTCGAGGAGGTGTGTATTCACAGAGCAGGCAGTGTGTGCATGTGTGTGTTACCATTACTGAACTGTTCATGGGTCTTTCTATAGCAGAAAGATTTTGCAGGATGAGAGGAGCTTCCTTGTGATTCATCAGCCTACTGGTCAGTCTCACAGAGCGAGGGTGGAGACAGTGCTGGGATTGGTTGGCGTTGTGCTGGGGGAGGACGCATGCTTCGGAGGGGCCAAATCCAGGAGTGCTCGAACTGTTCTGGCCACTTGAGGCAAACCTCTCTCCTCCAGGATGTGCAGAGGCAGACACAGCTCGCTCTGTGGCCGCACACACACACACACACAGCAAGGGCGAAAAACAGGATGGGGAGGAAAACGCATGTCAATGGAAAAACAAATAATAACAAAAAATATTTAAAAATGAATGTTTAAAATGAAGTGACTTTAAAATGTAGATAATACACAACTTAGGAGGGATAAATCAAGATAAATGCAAAACTCAGAAAATCAAACATCATGACGTTTGGAAACTGTAAAGAAAGGTGAAGGAGAGACAGAAACAGACAGAAACAGCCGAGAGATCAGCCTGATAAACACAAAACCTTCAAGATAGCAACCTGTCAATCAAACAGCAGGAATAAATGCAGGTCAGTCTGTCACTATCAGTGAAGTGAGGAAGACTCAATGTTGAGTGATGCCACAAACTTACTGAGAGACAATGTTCCGGAAACACCTCATGGCTCATTCGAACCCGCAACCTTCTGGTAATCAGCCATGTGTTTTAAACATCAACATCAAACTCCATTCACAACTACTAAAACTGTATTTATGTGACTTCATTAACCAAAACCCAGCGAGACCTAAATGATGTTATCTGAGATAATGTTTTACTCAGAGACAAACATTCTGGCTTGAACTGTGAACCGATGAACCATAAAGAATAAGAGCAATAAGAATAAGACTTCACCACAACAATATTAAACTTGTGCAATCACATCAATACAACAGAGAGAAGAGACGCACACTTCCATCAGACAGACATCTGTCTACACTACATCCTTCAGCTCACATTTTATTGTAGAAAAGCAGCTTGTAGGAAAATCAGACATTATGGCACACAAATCTGATACATGCATACTGTACTGATCCGGTACATGTGTTAGAAACACACTCGACTGTGTGTTAATAACAGTACTGAATACAGTGAGTTGTGTTGAGGGGCTGGCCTGCAGGCTTGATAACTGTACAGTTTAGTGCTGTTAGCTGAAAGACACATACATTCACAGGATAAGGCACAAAGGGATAAAAACAGGAAGTCTATGGTTTAGCGTCCTCCACGCTGTCAGTTTAGTCACTGAAACCTTCATACAAATGTAAAAAAACCGCCCACTGGCAGTTCTCCTTTGGGAACAGTGCAGAAGAACTACAGCACAATAATAGGGCTCGTTTAGCACACAGGCAACTTCTTCTTGGTCATTTTTAAGGCTGAATGTATGACTCTGCCCTTCTTTGTGCTCTGTGGAAATGTGCTCTCTACAACACCTGACCCCTCCCCATGACCACCCTTACAGAAATGATGCAAACCTCACCTGACCCCTCCCCATGACCACCCTTACAGAAATGATGCAAACCTCACCTGACCCCTCCCCATGACCACCCTTACAGAAGTGATGCAAACCTCACCTGACCCCTCCCCATGACCATCCTTACAGAAATGATGCCAAAACATCCTCAGTGAATGTGTGACCCTGCGTAACTGTTTCCTTTCCCACACTTTAACTAATACATTAATAAATGTGGCCCCTCCCAGTTAACATGTATGACATCAGTAAGATTTACTTGTGTATTTTATCACGGTGTCCATAAATCCCCAAATTACTCCAACTGGACATATGAGGAAACGTTAGGGTGAGCAGCAAGTCTCTTATTCAAAGGGGGCGGAGCTTAATGAAGGAACAAATGTGTGCAACTCAAAAAAACACTTGCTGCGTCCGAAATCGCATACTTCCCTACTATATAGTACGCGAAAAACAGTATGCGAGGCGAGTAGTACGTCCGAATTCATAGTATTCGAAATTCAG
>JAZGTJ010001872.1:36758-48743 GCA_036877575.1 Botia almorhae
CACATTCATACTATATAGAACGTACTTTTTAACGGTCGGGTAGTACGTTCATATTTAAATGTAGTACCTACTTAAGCAGTATGCGATTTCGGACGCAGCATTGATCTTTTTATACCCTGGGGTATATTGAAAAGGTGAAAAAGGTGAACTGTAAAGCAACACTCTTAAAACCACATATAACAGCCTAGCATTGTGGTAGTAATTTACATTTTCTTCAAAAGGTGTAAAAATGTAGTTGGTAAAACATTTTAAATGTGATTGCTTTTGACCTTACATGTGTGACCTGTAATGTAAACAACGGAATACTTTGGGTCCTTGTTTTAGTTTATCTATGTATAAGAGAAGAATAGAAGTTATTGTAATTTATTTTTAGTTAAAGCTGAATTAGATTATGAATTAACAAATCTATGAATATGTATTGTTTTCAGTTCTCAGAGAAATGTAGAGGGAAATACAGTAGTCTGTTATAGTCATACATCATTCGAACCTGATAACCAGCGAGCACGAATGACAGCTCCAAGAGGAAAGTCTATGGAGGAACTTGGTGCGTCTAAGATCTCAAGGCCTGACGTTCTCAGCAAGAGCTCAGAACAGCTTGACCAACTGCTTGGAAAGCAGGCCATGTCTGGTAAAGAGAGGAGAACTGTGTCATTTCATGCTGAGAAAATTCACACAGAGAAAAAGTTATTAATTTCTGGAGAACACAAAAATAACTGTCCAGCAGGCCCTGAGAAAAAGCTCTTTACCAGTTCTGTAAAGCATGTATTCTCTCATGATGAAATCTATAAGGTTTCACACATCACTGGATCTAAAAACAGAGATGACACCATTAAGCCCATGCCCAGTCATTCTGCCGAAGTTGATGAGATTAAGCTGGAAGATGGAAGGTATATCCTAATTCATTATTGTATATGTATTTATATTTGAATTAGCTTAGTGCACATTACACAACTGATTGCAAAAAATGTTTATTCAGCCAAAATACAATGAAATGCGACATTTGATTCAACCATAACTCATGCATATAGCAACATCACCTCCTCCTATTTTCATTGGCTGCTGCCTTGTTGCTCATTGGGAAGGTACACACACTTGATGAAATAATGTCTTGATATCAAGCTGGTCTGATATTTTTGAGTCATGTCTCCGCTGTGCACAGTAGATGAAGTGACGTGCAGGCCATGTGTGGTAACCCATTTTGTGGTAACCCAATTTGTTCTCTGCATTTAACCCAATCCAAGTTAGTACGCAAACATTGGAGTAGTGAATTGTGTGAACACACACACTGCAAACTGTAAACACACACTTAGTTACAAGTCTGACTTTCTGTATGTGGAGTATGTGAATGTACTGTTACAGGAATAAATGTAGTTTACTCACCCTCATACCATCACATGTGTTTTCTCAGCTGAACATAACTGAAGATTTTGCTTTATGTTTTGCTTCAGAAAATATATGTTAACCCACTGAATTACTTTTATGATAGATATATGTGTTTCTTGGTGTAACGAATCGTCAGACTGAGTCGGATCTATCTGCAGTGTATTTATTCACAGCAAGCAGGCGATGGTCAACAGTGGCAAACGGGTACAACAAAGGCAAGGCAAAGGGGCAAACGTTAAACAGGCGTGGGTCTAGACAGGCAGTAAACAATCCAAAAGTGATATCACAATCCAAATACAAGGCGGGCGGCAAACAATCGAAAAACCAGAAACAATCCAAGTCATACACGAAAACACCAAACAAGATAAACAGGGAAAAATTCTCATTAATGATGCCGTGGCAAATCAAGACTTTGCTAGAAATAAATGTCCAGTTATATCGGAAGTGGGAAATGAGGCGGAGGTGAAGAAACAGGAAGTGATCAGTCCGGGTAAGTGCATCTTGGGAAATGGAGTTCTGGAGGATCCGTTCAGTATTCCGGTGACGCATCCCTCTGGTGGAAGAGAAGCTGGAGCCTCCACCATAACAGAGCCCACAAGCGAGCGGCTCCTGACGCGAGGAACCTGTTGATGCCAGGGTCGTCCACGGAACGAGGGGCCGGTTTACCCGGAATTCCTTGGTTAGCGTGGGGTCCAGGATATCACCTGCGTTCACCCACGACCTTTCCTCAGGACCGTACCCCTCCCAGTCCACCAGGTACTGTAATGTACCGCCCCGGCGTCTAGAGTCCAGAAGTTCATGGACCCTGTAGGCTTCCTCGCCGTTGACCATGATCAGGGGGGGTCTATACACTGGGCGCTTCCTCAGTCTCCCCCACCGGGCCACCAGCGGGTTTCAGGAGTGACATATGGAAGGTGGGAGAAATACGGTAATTAGCAGCTAAATCAAGTCGGAATGAAACAGGAGTAATTTGTCTAGTAATCTTAAAAGGGCCAACATTAGTTTCTTGCAGGGAAGATTTAGACATAGATCCCTTGTCGATAGCCATACCTATTGGCCTGGAGCAGATTTGGGACCGGTTCTGCGATGTGCATTGGTTTGAGTCGTCTGTCTTCTGACTGCATGTAATAAGTGTGTGTGCGCTCTGTCCCAGACCTCCTCACTCTTCTGTAGCCATTCGGTTATTACATGAAGTTTGGGTTCGCCTGTCCGGGCGAATAGGGGTGGTTGGAATCCCAAAACACATTTGAATGGAGATATTCCTGTTGATGGTTTGATCAAGGAGTCCTGGGGCGTATTCTGCCCACATTAAATATCTGCTCCACTTGGTTTGTTGTTCCTGACAATAAGATCTAAGAAATTTTGTAACTTTCTGATTTAACTGTTCAGTTTGGCCGTTGCATTAAGGGTGATAACCGGACATAAGGCTGATTTTGACTCTAAAAAAAGGCAGACCAGACTCTGAAGGTGAATTGGGGTCCTCTGTCAGAGACAATGTTCTCGGGTAGCCCGTAAAATCTGAATACATTATTGCACAATAATTCTGCTGTCTCTAATGCGGTGGGGAGTTTGGGTAGTGGGAGAAGTCTACATGCTTTTGAGAATCAGTCGATGATTATTAAAATGGTTATGTTGCCTTGGGAATTGGGTAGATCCATTATGAAGTCTATTGCGATGTGTGACCATGGGCATTGTGAAGTGCCTGGCTGGCAGTTGGGTTTTTTGACATTTGACATGTTTTGCATTGGGAAATATATTTAATAATATCAGATGATAACGATGGCCACCAATAACGATTCTTGATTGTGGCTGTTATGCCGGGGTGTCCTGAGCTGGGAGAGTCATGAACCATAGTAGTTAGGTGATTGCGCAGGGATTCAGGTACAAATGTAAGATTGTTCAGGCATGATGGGGGCGAGGGTGCTGACTATAGAATTGTTCGATCTCAGTATTAATGTCCCATTGTACTGGAGCTGCTAGTGAGAGAAGGGAGAATGGGCTCAGGATTAAGCACAATTGGGTTTTTATCAGTTTGTCTAGATAGAGAATCTGCTTTGGTGTTCTTTGTCCTTGGTCGATAGGTAACGGTGAAATGGAAGCGTGTAAAAAATAATGCCCATCTAGCCTGGCGTGGATTGAGTCTCTTGGCTGTACGCAAGCATTCAAGATTCTTGTGGTCGGTAAGGACTATAAAAGGGTGAATATCTCCTTCTAGCCAATGCCGCCATTCTTCCTGGGCCAATTTCATGGCTAAGAGTTCCCGGTTACCCACATCACAGTTTCGTTCGGCAGAGGACAATTTACGGGAGAAAAAGGCCCATGGGAATAATTTGGGAGGAGACCCGTGACGTTGAAAAAAGGACAGCTCCTACCCCTGTGTTGGAGGCATCTACTTCTACAATGAATGGGAGGTTCAGGTCAGGATGCTTGAGAATGGGAGCAGTTGTGAACCTTTCCTTTATTTCTAGGAAGGCAGCTTCGGATTGAGGGGACCATTTCAATTTATGGGATTTCTGTTTGGTTAGGGCTGTCAGCGGGGCTGCGATGGAGCTAAAAGCACGGATGAAGTGTCTGTAAAAGTTTGCAAAACCTAAGAATCTTTGTAATTCTTTGACTGTGGTGGATCAAGGCCAATCAGTTACTGCTTCTACCTTCTTCTCGTCTATAGCAACACCCTCAGAACTAGTCACGTAACCTAAAAAGGAAGTACTGGATTTGTGAAACTCGCATTTCTCTGTTTTTACATACAACTGGTACTCAGATAGACGCTTAAGCACAACTTTTACATGTTCAATATGTTCTTCCAATGAGTTAGAATAGATCAAAATGTCATCTATGTATACAATTACCCATCTTTCTAGCATATCTCTGAGGACATCATTCATGAATGATTAAAATACCAATGGGCTGTTGGCGAGACCGAATGGCATCACTAAATATTCATAATGACCCGACGTAGTGGAGAAAGCTGTTTGCCACTCGTCCCCCTCCTTAATTCTAACCAAATTAAAAGCACTGCGTAGGTCTAGTTTAGTGTATATTTTGGCTTGTTGAAGTTGTTCTAAGGCAGCAGGTACGAGTGGTAAGGGATAGCGAAGCTTTACAGTTTCTTCGTTAAGGCCTCAATAATCAATATATGGTCGTAAGCTTCCATCTTTCTTCCTTACAAAGAAGAACCCAGCTGAGGCTGGTGAATTTGAGGGATGAATGAAACCCTTTTCTAATTCCTCCTCAATGTAAGTTTTCATGGCTTCTGTTTCGGGTTGTGACAGGGAAAATATGTGGCCCTTAAGGGGTTCAGCACCGGGTTTAAATTCTATGGCGTGATCAATATTTCTATGTGGGGGTAACTGGGAAGCCTTCTTTTTACTGAACACCTCTAGAAAGTTCTCGTATTCAGGAGGTATGTTACTATTAGTAGGTTTCGGAATATGCTCAGGGGTAATCTTTCTGTGAATGGGTTGTAACTTCTTAAGACATTGCAGGAAGCAGTAAGGGCCCCATTTTTTCAACTCCCTCTTTCCAAGAGATTATAGGTTCATGCAATTTTAACCAGGGAAGACCGAGGATAACGGGATGTCGAGGTGAGGAAATCACATAAAACTGTAATGTTTCTCGGTGGATGCTGCCTACTTGTAGTGTGATGGTTTCAGTTAATCAAGTCCTCCCTCTTTCTCCAATTGGTCTCTCATCTAGCGCCTCCACTGTTAAAGAACAAGGAGATGGTGACAAAGGTATATCGTGTCTAAGAACAAATTCTTTGGAGATGAAATTACTGGCTGCTCCTGAGTCAATTAGAGCCATGGTATTCAGAGTCTGGTCTGCTAACATGACAGGTAAAGACATATTAGTAGGTCCTTCAAAAACAACTGAGTTCACACTCACCCCTGGCGGTTCATTTCTTGGCCAGACTGAACAAGGGGGGGTTTCAAATGTCCGGATTCCCGCAGTAGGGGCAGAGATGATGTTGGATCCGTCTCGCTCGTTCCTCCTGGTAATATGCATGGTTAGTTCTCAGTAAGCTAATTATCAAATTGAATGGATAACTTGATAAACTCATTGAGATTTCGACCCTTGTAACGGCAGGCGAGTTCCAATTGGAGCTCCAGATTAAGCCCTCTCCGGAATAGCAGCTTGAGGGTGTCCTTCACTCAGTTGGTTTGGGCTGCTAATGTCCGGAAGCTTAGCGCATACTCCGAAGTGGTTTGTTTCCTTGGACCAGGGTGAGTGGTTGTTCTCCTGAGCTCAGTCCTCCTGTAGGATGCAGTTCGGACGGTGTCACTTGTAATGCCTGTAATGCTTTGACTAGCTCCTCTGTCAGCGAGGTTAGTCGATTGATTTGGTGTTGGTGCATTGCTAGTTGTGAGGCCTGTAGAGTCAATTCAGCGGACAGCTGAACGACAGCTGCTGGAACCTGTGGTAGCGAAGTCTTCTATGACGAATCGTCAGACTAAGTCGGATCCATCTGCAGTGTATTTATTCACAACAAGCAGGCAATGGTCAACAGTAGCAAAAGGGTACAACAAAAGGCAAGGCAAGGCAAAGGGGTAAACATTAAGCAGGCGTGGGTCTAGACAGGCAGCAAACAATCCAAAAGTGATATCACAATCCAAATACAAGGCAAGTGGCAAACAATCGAAAAACCAGAAACAATCCAAGTCATACACGAAAACAAGATAAACAGGAAAAAACGCTCAGTAATGATGCCGTGGTAAATCAAGACTTCGCAAGAAGTAATTGTAAAATGTCCGGTTATATTGGAAGTGGGAAATGAGGCGCATGTAAAGAAACAGGAACTGATCAGTCCGAGTAAGTGCATGGAATTCTGGAGAATCCGTTCAGTATTCCGGTGACGGCTCCCTCTGGTGGCACGGCAAAAGAGAAGCTGGAGCCTCCACCATAACACTTGGAGCTGTAACACATTGGGTTCTATATAAGGCATATTTTAATAAAAATCTTTGTCTTTATTCTTTAAATCTTTATTTTTTGGTTGAACTATAATTTATTTAATAATTTACCCTCATAATTTGGTTTAGCAGTTTGTTCAGATTCGTAATTCTTAAGTATTAATGTTCAATACATAACTGGTCCCACACCATTTTTTCATATATGAATAAAAGACTTGTGCAGCTTGAGAAGAGCTTTAGTAGTATTATTTTAGTATAAGTTGGTTTAATGAATTAATTAAATAATTTTACTTTATGTCTATGTTTGTGTATTGCAGCAACGAGCAAAAGGCTATCTTTAAAGATATGAATGAGATGCCTGTCTCTGATCAGGATGTTTCTCTCAATCATGGAATCACAACAGATCCAGGTCTCTGGATCTCAATGCCTGAGACAAATGGGACAAAACAACAACAACAATCTTCTGAAACAACAACTGTTGTTGAACCCCATAATTCATTGCCTACCCTATGTACTGTGAGTGAACCGACTCCTATAACTGCATTTCCTGACATTTATGAAGTGGAGTCCAGCCAGACACCTGCAGTCTGCAGGCAACAAGACAGGAATGAAAAGAAGGAAGATCCTTGTGTGATTGAAAACAAGGTGCCAGAAGGAAATGGTCCAAAGAGTAAACTAGAGTGGGAGGTGCTGGTTCAGGAGGTGGTTTCAGCTGACCAATCATTAGCTCGCATTTTTTACCCTATAACCAATCGAAAGACAGCACTCATGCTAATGGAACAGTTGTTGTCAGAGGACACTCTTCTAATGGAAGAACACTACAAGAAGAAACAGGAGATGAAAGTTAATAATTCAGAGAAAGCTTCACACAGGTGAACTTTTTTTTTAATTTGTCAGATTAACAGATACATATTAAATACACTTTTTCCATTACCTTCTGTCCATTTTAAAAGTGCACCTAAAATAAATGTCTAGTTTGTTTCAAAACCCTAATAAGCTTTAAAAAGTTTTAAAAGAGGTTGGCTTTAACCCAGCAAACACATTTACATTGTGACAACGCTGGTACCACATTCCGTGCTGGCAACATTGTAACAATGTATAAATGTAGGAGAGCTATAGCAATGTTGTTGTGCAATATTCAGAAACTGCAAGATGACGTTCCAACCACATTTGTTTATTCCTAATGCCATAACAACTAATTTCTGTGAAGTACCTAATCCGTGTGTTGCAGTTATTTTTTACTGTTATTTTGATTGAGTCATTTTACAGCAAACGTTTACAGCAATAGAGTAACAATGCAATACAGGATCATATAATTCAACTTTATTTATAACAATTATTTAACATTACAATCATACAATAGTTTTATAATTACTGAATACCTATGAATACTAAACATAGCACATATTAAAGCATTTTGTATTTAGGTTTGTGTAAGTATTAATTTTAAAATAAATTAATTACCTAAATTCAGCCATACTTGCAGTAACAAAAAACAAAGTTGCTATTCACCCTTGGCATAGACTACCCTTACAGTTTGTTAACAGAACAAATTAATTTAATCGTAGAAGGTTTCAGTTAGAAGACCCAGAGCATGAGTCCAGATCTAGACATCATGCTTTGACATAAAATGTCAAATGTTCACAGGGAATGTCAGGATCCCGGCAAGGGAACTAGGAAAACTCACCTGACAGATTCAATATGTACTAACAAAAATTAAAAGCAACACTTGTGTGTCCTCTTTCAATAAATTAGGGCTGACGGTTCAGTGGTTGTTAAAATTTAAAATGCTGCTATTTGTGTTTTAGTATAGTGACATGTACATGTCATTCGCTGTTAGCGAACCTAAGCACAACCTAAAACGCTGGCTCGCTGAATTTTGGTTCAAAGACAACATTGTGACAGCATTGTTACAGCTTCACCATAAAACATAGAAACATCGAAACATCAATCATATTGACATGGTGTTACAACATTGTTAGAAGGTTGGGTATGTTGAGAAAATGTTCTGTGTTTGCTGGGAGGAACCCTTTTAAAATGTAAGGCTGCAGATTCTAATCGCATGTATACTTTACAGAGAAGACAATGACAGAGTGAATTGCGATAAGCTCTGTTAAACAATTAGCATCAAAGATGGCCGATGATACCAGAAAAATCATTCAACACTGGAAAGGGTTGATGTAAATAGTCTAGATGTACAGTACTATTTTACTGTGACAATTTACTCAATATTTGTGTTTCGTGTGTATTTTATGGTTTGGTTAATTATTAGAGTATTGAGATGTTAGCTTAGAAACATGCTAATGTCAAATTCTTTTCCCATCAGTTGTGGGAATTGTGTGCTGTAGGGCTGCATGATGATTGACAAAAATCTTAATAGTTGATTATTACACATGATATTTTAATAGTGATTGATAATGTTGATCATTTGATTTACATGTAAGTGTTTATAAAGAGGTGCTCTTTGAACAATAATGATCGAGTTCCCATCTATTCTGAGCTAGTATTCACTAATATTTATTCAAGCACGTGACAGGCGGTCCGAAAACTGTGGGGAAATCAAAACTTTTTAAACTACAATAATAAAATAAACATCTTGAAGATGCTTCATTAGATATTAACACTGTTTGCATTTAAACGTATAATAAAAGTAAATTGAACATCTGATCCCTTTGTTGTTTGCTGTAGACAGACAGCTGTGGCTCAGTTGCCAGTGAGTGTAAATGCACAATGAACGTGTGCAGCCGAGCTGTAAACGCACCCATGTGGTCTACTTAAAACCAGAAATAACACAGTAAGCGTACGGCTTGCACACTGCGTAAGCATCTGTTTTTAAACAGGCGAAAACGCTACAGGACACACCAAAATTAATTTGAAGACTTCTGATTTGTCACTCCATTCAATGCGCAACACACCTGCCGAAACAAAGAAATGAGCACCAATAGACTGCTGTAATCATGGCTTTTAACTATTACATACTCGATGCACCCATATTCGTAATCTAAACTGATTAGTTTTTTGATTAATTGTGTAGCCCTAGTGTGCTGGATATGTTCCACTTATAGCTCACACCTACAGAGCTAGGTGTATTTTCAGATGATACACTACTGGTAAAGCAATGTTTATGTAATGTTTAATATAAACATGTTTGATATAATAACATATAATCATAAGTTGTATGTTGTATGCTTCCTAAAAATATTCTGAAATCAGATAAAAAATATAAAAAGGCTAGGCTTTGTATTTGTACTGTAATTTAATTTTTACAAAAAAATTTTTTTTTAAAGCACTGAGACGCCAGTAGATGACAAACCAGCAAACCCTCTCTCATCTGTGGATAATGGAGCTGCTCTGACAAACCCAAAAGAGTGCACCACAGAAATAGATATAATTGAAGAAAAGGTA
Source organism: Botia almorhae (assembly GCA_036877575.1). Lineage (NCBI taxonomy): Eukaryota > Metazoa > Chordata > Actinopteri > Cypriniformes > Botiidae > Botia > Botia almorhae. Next base: position 46,454 of record JAZGTJ010001872.1, read on the forward strand.
TCTCTTCGTATTGTATTGGAAAGTGTCTGTCCAGTAGCCTTAATTCAAAAATGTTTTTCTAATTCATTTTCTCCTTGGTGATTTCCAGAAATGCTTAATAATGATTTCTAAGCCACAAAAAAACTAACCAGCTCAGAGATAGGCACATTACAACTTTTAAGTTAAATGAATGCTCTTAAACTATATATCAAAGATTAAATATATACAAATATAGTAGTATTATGTATGTGGGAATGTGGGCAGTCATTGCTGAGCTTATTTGCTTAAAATTTTGTTTCTATAATGACTGTTTGGTGGATCTCTCATTAGACTAAATAGTAGTATAATATATATTGTGTTATAAATAGATCTTCTGTTGCAGTCTGTGGTTGTAACTTTAATTACATTATGCAAAACAAAGTTTGGTGTTCAACAAATAAACATCTTGTCTGTGTTTGCTTCTGCATCCCCTCACATGTAGAGACAGCTGAAAGCATATATAGAGGAGCATTTGACATCTTTAAAGGAAGCCCGATCTATCCTTCAAGGCAAGGAAAAGGAGAACAGGGCACGAGGCCATGCAATAGAGACTTTGGTACGAGAAAGCTGCGTGCCAGCTGAGCTAGAACGCTATGTACAGTTTATAGGAGACCTGGAGCGAGTGATCAGTCTGCTGCTCTGTCTGTCAGCTCGTCTGGCCAGGGTGCAGAATGCCCTTAGCACTGTAGATGACAACATGGATGCTGAAGAGAAAGTAAGTTATCAGTTGTTTAGTTTGTTCTATGGTGGGGGAGAATAAGGGGGTATTATTATTATAATTAAGCGTTTTTCCCAATGATGCTTCAGGGTATGATGTGTCAAATGCAGCACACTATTACAAAAACTGTTTACATTTATGCATTTGGCAGACGTTTTAATCCAAATTTAAATTGTTTAAATTATTTTTTGCTACATTCAGCTATTGTGCATAGTGCCTAGTGCACATAGTATTGTGCATACTAAACCTTGTCCAAAACAAGCAACAAAAATTTTGCATTAGAAATTATTTTATATAAAATGGTTCAAAATAATTTCACTTGCCCTTCAAAATGATGCTGCTTACCTCAACATACAGGTATACAGATATTCCTGTCTCATTTCTTTTGCCTAGAAAAACTGGGAAAAAGTGCCTCAGCTTAACTTTTCCTTATTACACAAACCAGTATTCAGAGTGAATATTCGAAACCTTCAAAGCCAAAAATTTGCTAGGTATGTAAGGTGTGTTTTTGTTTAAATAACTTGGGCCTAAACCAGGAGGGGACAAAATGATTTAACATTTTTGCTTGTTTAAACACATTAAGAGTTTTTTTGTGGGGGGGGACATGCACGTTTGTTACTTTTTCAGAAATTGCTTTGTGTTTTCTAAATGAACGGTATGAAGATGAAAGCCTTAAGTTTTATCATGTTAAGATCATCTCTGTCTGCTTGAATCAATACTGCATGACCGAAACTGGGCTCTGGTTTCGATGAGTTTGCGTTTACACTGCCCTCATGTGGCAAATATTTAAACATTATCAAAGATTGCCATCATAAAGAATGTCTAAAATCAAAAGCACACAATTGTTATTAATTAATGCAGTTAATATACTAAATTTACCAGGTATTATTTGTATGCTAGTAGTTTTTCTACAAACATTTATCAATATTTTACATATATTATATTTATTTATATACCCTGAATACACAGACTTGTACTACAAACAATACCTTAAATTAGGGGTGTCATGTTTTGCTTCTGAGGTCCTGCTTCAAGATAGCTGCCTATGATTACAATCTAAGGCCTTGCGTTTTACATGGGTCAAATGTGTTTGATCAGGGTTGGAGCTAAACTCTGCAGCACAGCACTGTTGCCCTCTACAGTGCCTTGCAAAAGTATCCATACCCCTTGAACTTTTTCACATTTTGTCACCTTACAACCACAAACTTAAATTTATTTTATTGAGATTTTAATTGTGAAGTGAAACGTAAATGATATATGTTTTTCAAATTTTTAAGCAAATAAAAATCTGAAAAGTGTGGCATGCATTTGTATTCAGCCCCCTGTACTCTGATACCCCTAAATAAAATCCAGCGCAATCAATTGCCTTCAGAAGTCACCTAATTAGTTAAATGAGTCCACCTGTGTGTAATTTAGTCTCAGTTTAAATACACCTGTCCTGTGAAGGCCTTAGTGGTTTGTTAGAGAACACTAGTAAACAAACAGCATCATGAAGACCAAGGAACTCACCAGACAGGTCAGGGATAAAGTTGTGGAGAAGTTTAAAGCAGGGTT
>JAZGTJ010001873.1:0-48724 GCA_036877575.1 Botia almorhae
GACAGATGCTACGTTAGAACGAAAATAACGCAAGGTCTTTATCCACATTTCATGTTGCAAAATATAATATAATTTGGCAAATAAATTAAGAAACATATTTTAATGACTTGTTTTAACACAAAATTATACATGGCAAAAACAAGAACGCAACCTACAAACTAAATAAATCTCCATTTCCAATTGTTGCATTATCATTTATTTATTGCCTCTGCTTAAATTAAAGTTAAATAAAGTTCATAAATGTTTATTATTTACATATTAAAATATGCTATTTATTGCATGATTATTATACATACTACACCTAACAGCTTTCAACCTGGTTTCTAGATATTGCCTTATAAACCAGCTGTGCAATGGAACTAAAGTAATTACGAATCCTTTTTGTGAAATTTACATTCCAATTTAAGTTAGATTTGATAACTAGTGTAACCCTACACAGGTGTTCCCAGTACCCTGTCTGAAAAACAACAATAGCTTTAACATTAAAATGTTCATGCAATATAACACCATGCTAAATCTTTACTGGATGGTTCCTTTTCAGATTCTCACCATTACCAAATGAAATGAAATGATTGTGTGATCACCTTGTTATGTTGTAACAGATGTAGATTAAACAGTTAATTGCATTACCATAAAATACTTTGCTGCATGTTAGTCTGATTAGAGAGACGCATCAGTGCAAAAATGTGCTTTACTATAAAAACAAATGCTGCAAAGACATTAATATAATTAAAGATACCTTTAGTTTAATTACATTTAAGCAAAGTCAGAATAATTATTCTAATTATTCTGCTAATTAATATAGTTCATTAGCCAAACTATAGACTGTTTACAGTTGCCAAGCAATATAACAAATTGCCATTTTAATATAGAATTGAACTATTGTGTGGACACAGGTGTGCATATATTAGTGATGTGTAATGTGCTTTATTGTACAAAAGCTTTAAACACAATATGAAACTATCATCTTTATAATTAGATTTGAACAGGATTGTGATTTTATAGTGCAGATTTTACTTCTGAAATTTAAAGATTAAATATAGATTACACACACAAACCACCCCCCCAACCCAAAACACACACACACACATGTTGGCATATGTGGTTTAGGACTTTGCACAAACTGTATATTCTATCCCCTAACCCTCCCCTTAAACCTAACCCTCACAGAAAACGTTTGGCATTTTTTTAATAAACAAAAAAAATCACCATTTAGTATATTGTTTAAGCGATTTGATTTTGATTTGAACCATGTTTACATTGTTATACACGTCATTATACACATTTGTCCTCATAAACCACATATTCAACCCCCCCCACACACACACACTCCACAGTCTAATACAGTCTTTCAAAGCATTGATATTATGCTCTAATATAGTCAAACAAATGCACACAAGCATGCAAATGCATAACAAACAGAATATGTTATTTGAGGGGGGAAAGAAGATATTGCCCCAGTACTGCAGTTATTAACCTAACATTATGTTATACTAACAACCAAAAGCAGAGGAGCACTGGCCAGCCTCTAATCTCTATCATGCATTAAACATTAGCAAGCTGGCTCACACTAAAACATTACAGTCTGAGCAGTGTGTAATCACTCTCTCCCACAAAATAAGCCCTGACTAAAGGAAATATAAACAAGCCCAATGCACTCAAATCTAGGAGATAGAATGCTAATCACTCTTCGATCTTTTTGCAAGCATTCTTGAATCTGCCTGCTGGTACAAAGTCAAGACTGACACATTTGTATTAGGTATAATAAGACTTCACGGTTCACACAAGTTCAGCTATGGAGATTTTTGTAGAACTCAAACCTCTTGTGTGCTCGTTAGTCAATTTTTTTGGCCAAATTAGAAACTAAAAAAGTTTTTTTTATTTTGTTTCACAAAATAATAGTGTACAGGGTTGGAAAATCATGAGGGTAAGTAATGAGTAAACAATGACAATATTTATTGTATTCCCAAATGCTGTTTTTAACACACATTTAAGTCCATTATATTTTACAGATTTTCAACCATAACCAGCACAAAAATGCTAAAAAGTGTGTGATTTCCAAGGCTAGAAATTGTTAGATTGTTCTCTAGAGCTAGCATGTGTAACTGCTAACTGTGTACTTGGTGACTGTGTATCCCATTTTAATTGAACCTTGGCAGTAGTGCAGTACATTTGATCATTTTAATATTGCTTCTGACAATCTGTGACTGAGAAAGAGTCTTAACTCATTTTTCCTGAGGGGATAAAACAAGGTGGTCCCTTACTTTTCCGCATCACTTGTTACATTTTGTTTATGTGAAGTAGCTGACTACATATTTAGCATTTGCAGTCGCATGCAGGGAAGATGTGGACATAAAGAAAAGAATTGTCAATAAATGCAATTATGAAGATACTGCCATCCAGATAATCATATTTAGACGGCTTGCCTACGATCCACTTTCTCTCTTAGACTGTTCATACATTTTTCTCATTTTAGCTCAAACTCTTCTCTAGCTTTACTCCTCATCAAACATACACACACACACACACAAACTGAGAGCTGTCAGAAGTGTAACTGTAGCTCTGTCACCCTGCGCTTGTCCTGGCCGTATGGTAACTATTTTCTGCCTGGCCTCTAACAGTTGAGCCTGTCACATTTCATTGCCACCACTATGCTGATCCTCCTGAACACAGTACACACACACATTTCCTCTCTCCTATATGCTGTCTAGCTGGTCAACCTGCCATCGCTCCTACTGTTGGATGAACAGATCTGTTCCAAGGTCACCACTCTCATGGATTCATGGATGAAGTGAGACTCTGTCTCTCTGTCTGTCTCTGTCAGTCCCATTGTGTATTTCATTATTATATTCCATATTGTAGAGCAAGTCTTCAAAGTTATGAAATAAATGAAAGTATGGGTGTAGTAATAAAATGTTAAATTTATTTCGGGTTTGCCAAAGCTCTGCACACTGTGGGTATTCTCTCAAGAAGTTTCACAAAATCATTTTTGTACAGTATTGAAAGATTTCCTATGTATGCTAGATACTTCTTGGCTGCTTTTCCTTCAGTATCCTGTCCAGGTTTTTCAATAATACTTTAGCTACATTAAGAAAAATGCTACATTAGTCTTGTAAAGAATTCATAGCAATTCATTCAATAGTTTACAGCTTGTTTACAAAACTAAATATAAACATGTAAGCATAACTTCTAATATCAAAAAGATATATGTTAATGAAAAACACATATACTATTGAGTGGTAGTGTACATGCCTCTAAGTTGTAACTGCTCGTTCATAAGACCCTCATTTAAACGTTTTTCTCTGGGTCAACATTATTCTTCTGCTCTGAGGTCACTTGCAGAGATGTGATATGGACAGGAAATGGTAAAAAACACTGAAGAGAAGCGCCAGAGGCTGATTACTGTAATGACCCTTGACTTGATGACCTTTAGGGGGGTAAAAGAGTTTAACACTCAGCAGTGAAGGCGCAGACCGTGACATCAAGAGTGACATTATAAATCTGCCTGTCCATAATGCCCCTCTTAATGACCGAATGCAGTTTTACTGTTTTAACTGAAAAGATGATGAAGTAATATGCTGATATAAAGTGCATAAAGAGAGGAAGGTCAGATTGAAGATTACATGCTTTGAACACTTGGGTCAAGTTTCCCTTAAACAACAAGCAACATTAAACCTCAGTAGCAAAAATTAGAAGCTAAATGTTTTACATTTTATCTCACTAACCCCTTAACCCTAAACAGCATTTTTATGTTTTGTAACTCCTCCGTTTAGTATGGCAATTAATCAGAATGAAATAAAAGCTGTGACATCAAGGGCAGCAGACACAAAAAACATGTTTTGTTAAAACACTTTTTTTTAATGCCCATAAATGGAGAAAAATTATTTCCTTGTCATTATGACATGCCAAACTAACCAGCCAAATTTCTAAAAAAATTCCTCTAAACTGATCAAAATATTCTCTGAGGAATATTTAGAAACCTTGATTTTTTGGAAAGTAAATTTGGGGATTCTGTTTGGTGACTTTAGTGACATAAATTACACATCCCGTCTTTAATGAACCAATTTCATCAATAAAAGACACTTGTTTTTTAAGGAGACAGTTAGTTCTGTTTTCAGAAGAGCAGCTTTTTAGTATAATTCTTTTATTCCACACCATTAAACACATTCCTCTTTCAGTCCAAGACATTTATACTCTACAATATTGCAGACTTAATTACTGTTAATCCTCTTTTACTTCACTGAGAAAAGAAAACGATTCCAATTCATTACACAGGATTAGACGTGTCTGAGAGATGGTCAATGTGAGAGAGTGTGTGTGTGTTTGTGTGTGTAGTGGACTAGTGTTACATTTAAAGGTATATTTAAATGTATTTCCACTGCTTTTAAAACAAGAAGTGTCTCCTTTTCATATTTTATGCCTATTGTTCTGTCTTTTATCGACTTTTATTTCTGTGTGAAGTAATGACGCTGCCTCTAAACTCTGTAGAGCAGCATAGTCTAATGTTTACGAAGGGAGATTTTATAGTATCACAAGGTTTAAGCATTATTTCTCTTCCGCTCACAGCATTTTATACAGTGTGGACCTAAACATAGCTTTTATTGCATTGATCTCATTGTTAATGCATTTGAATGCCATTGTGTGCTTAAAGGTGATATCACGCTCAGTGTTGCACAGTAAACAGATGCCAGTTGTCTTGCAGTATATAAAGTGAATAAAAATACAACGTGTAATTGAAAATCTCCAATTATTTAGTAGCTTTTGGGTTTAGCAGAAAAGGCAAGCAGGGTGTAACACCGTCACTCTGTTTCAAAGCCTGGTGTGCTCCGTATAGAGGCTGCATTAATAGCATCCTAGGCGTGATCCTAATATGAACACTGTTTCAAAAGGTAGACAACTTAATTATGCAGTCTCCTAAGATACCTTGTTTAGGCCAAATTGTAAGGAAGCATCGTACATTGAGAAGATTGCATCCCAGATTGCATTTCAAATCAGCATCTTAGAAGGCAGGCAAGGACCTTATATTATTATAAAAATAGTTGGGTGTTATAAAACTACCATTGGACTATTATACCCAGTGTTTGTGTGTATATTTTTTATTGATTAGATAATCACATTAGCCAAGCTTTTAACCTCTCTCTCTCTCTCTCTCTCTTTCTCTCCTGCTTTATGGACCATTTGCTGCTTTGTCTTCTGTTCCTCAGATTCCTCTTTTTCATTAGTTAATGTTTGCTCCCAAATAGAGAGTGTGGGATAATATGAGAGGGGGTGGAGAATTATAGTCTAGAGGATGCAATAATAAGTGAGAAAGATGGTGGCGGCCGAGCAGATCGATCGCTTATGAATATTCTGATCAGTGTGTGTGGATGAAAGAGACGTTTCAAAGGTGATGCAACTGGAATCAACTTAAACAACTGGATTATACTTAAATAATAAACATTTGATTAAAGAAGATAATCTTTAAGTTTTATTGAAGGATTATTCAAACTGTTTAAGTAGAAAATTGAAAAACATGAGATTTTATAAACGGGAAGCACAGGGGTGAAAGAACAAATGCATAAAGCTCAGAGATTATACAGTATTTAGATAAGCATTGCTGTAAATCACCTAGTGAGCATCAACAGAGCCAAATTAGATAATTTACTAGAACTCATCTACTAATTAGCTTTTGTATTGTGAATGTATTGTGACTGTATTGTGACTTTCTATTGTGGTCATATACATTACGCTACAAGCAAATAACATTGCTTGCAACCAGTGCATAAACTGTCCGACATTCCGCATCGGGATAACCATGACCACATTTCGCACAGATCGGAATTCTGTGGCAACTAAACACTAACAAAAAGGCTTTGCAGATGTTAGGGAATCTTTATGGAACCATCTACCAAAAATGGTTCTTTTATGGCATCTTTTAAGCCAGAAAAAGGTCTGGCTTGCCTTGAAAACATGCCTTGAAAAAAAATACTGTGTGCATCTTAAGACAAAACAATGTCACTGATATATTTTAAGATACTGTATGTCAGTGAACGTTCCTTGCAGTTATTGGGACTAGTTTAGATAGTGAGACTAGGCTTAAGCCTTGTCTGTGAAACTGCAAAAATGTCTAATAAGCTCATCCCTAACCTAAAGTAAAGACTTATTTATGTTTGCACTACATTGGAGTTGTAAAAATGAAGAGGATTGTAAAAATAAGTAATTTTCTGAAAAAGTAATTTTCTGAGAATGATTGATAAAAATAATTTTCTATATGACCATAAAGATGTGGAGATTTCTGGAAGAACAGTGAATGTTGTATTAAATAGTTTCAGTGTTTTAAAGTGCCTTGTTTGTGGAGGACATTGAAACAGGGAAGGTGTTTTATAGACTGTGATTGGAGAGGGAGGGGGTCAGCTCCATATCAGCCACTCTACATATCTGTCATCCCCATAATGGGATCAGGACTACTGGGCCCTCTTCCCTGGCCAGAGAGAACAAAAGATAGAAAGAAGGAAAAAATATCAGCACTAGAAAATGACCTCTTTGCTTTTTAAATGGAAGAGCATTTCAATGTTTGTATGAGTGCATTAGGTGACTTTGACAAAGATAAGAGCTGTATAGTTACATTTGTTTAAATGTAACTATAAATAAAAATATGCATTTTTATGCGTATTGTATTTAAATACACATTACATTGTAAGGTTACATTACATTTTATACCGATTGCTCATTTACGGCTGTCACAGACTGGTGTATAGAACTGTGCTTACTAAGGTGTGTGTTCCATGTTTGTTAGTTTGCCCCGTAATACCTCGTGATCACACCAACGTAATTTAGACAGTCATGTAAGAAAAGTAAAAAGTATCTCCACATAATGCTGTTATGCTGTAATACTTCCCCTCTGAGACCATGCTGAATATTTATGTGACTTAATTAAACAATACAGTATAAGAGACTGTTATATATTGTGACTATATATATTGAAAGTATATATATATATATATATATATATATTTTATATGCCACAGATAAGGGCATTGTTAGGTGCAATGTGCAGCAGAATAAATGACTATGTATTTATATACCAGAAAACTGTTATTACATAATAAAATTATTAAGAACACACATTTTTGTTAAACATTTACATTTGTTAAACAAAGAGCCAATGTTGGCTTTTAAAGTTTTTTTAAATTGTTTATGTTGTATTGTATGCAACATTTGCAGATTCAAATACATCCATAATACACTGATCTTTTCTTTTAGATCTTATGTAATTTACACCAAATGGACTTTCTGCTGTAAATATCTAAAACTGCAGTGCAACAAAAAGAACTAACAGCTATGAGGACTGCTGTTTTATAATACAGGATCTGTGTGTTGACAAACATCATATCAGAGAACAGGTATGTGACAGTTATAATATTAATAGCCTTTGTTTAAAGTGTTAACTTTATTTAACTGTTAACTAATCAAGGGCTTTGATTTTGAATGTAAAAAGATTTTAGGAAATTTGTAATACTTAATCTAAAATCTCCATTGCATTTAATTTGTTAGCAAACCCATGATTTGCATTTGTATTATTCACTACACTGTGCTACAGTATAATGGCCACTGTAAAATTATAAGTATATTAGTGTGGGTTATGTATGTGTGTGCATGTATACCAATGGCATACAGGCAGAAACAAAACCCTTCATCACATGTGAAGGACAGTCTAGCCTATAGCTGCCTCCATCTTATTAATGATAGCATGAGCCTTTATACTCTCTCTCTCTATGTCTCGCTCTTTTTGTCTCTCGTACCTCCTCATCTCCGTCCACAGGAACTCATCTTCTTATCACTACAAAAACATATAAATGAAATAATCTATCAGAAAGCACCTATTTCTTCTATATGTGCTAACCGTCTCTCTATCGCTCTGCCCTTGCTACCACCTCTTTCTATCGTTCCCTGCTCTGCACTGACTTCACATTTTATCATTTACTGCATATTTGGAGAGAGAAAGTCTCTCTCTCTCTGTCGGAGAGCTGCCGTTTGATCTATCCTTTTGCCCTTTGCCCAAGCACTTGAATCCAGTGAGACCTTTTTCTAAATCTCTCTCTTTCTCTCTTGATTTGTTTAGAGGATCTTCTTGTCTTTTATGTGTGTAGGTGAAGCTCTCTGAGCTGAGAGCTGAGCTTAGTCAGCAACATGGGTCCCTCTCTGTCTCTCTTGCTGTTCCAACACCTAACATGCTGCCTACAAAGGCACCATAGGCACACTTTCAGTGCGAAGGCAGGTCCAAATTGAGGGCAAATTAATTATGCTGCTTTCTAAAATGCCACGTTTCGGCCAAATCATAAGGCAGTGTTGCATGTGTTCTGTGAGAAGGCAATCCCAGGATGCATTGGGATTCGAAGATGGCAGACAATGCAGTGGAATTTTGATATCAAAATATTCTTAATAATAGCAGTACAAAAAATGTATCCACCATGATGTTTGCAATTGTTCTTACATCTACTTTACAATTTAACATTTATATATTAAAAACATAATTTGTCTTACACTAAAGAGAATGAGATTATTTTATATAGATTAAGACAGGAAAAAAATGAATGATTAAATATTCTTAATGGTGAGATTTACAGTTATGCTCACAAACAGGCAGAAACATTCTGTACAAAAACTCAAGAGTACATTTTAAATGCTGGCACCCACTCAAACTGGATCACAATTAACTTAAGCACAACAGATCATTTGGTCTATAAGAAGAGTGTTAAATTACTGCAGAATCGTTTCCATTGATCACTGATTAAATCTGCTCTCAACCTAAATTTTCCACGGCTTTCTTACTTTAATGGCTATGAATGAGAATACCAATGAATTTTTTAAAATTGTTTATGTATGCAACATTTCCGGATTTAAATACATCCATAATACACTGATCTTTTCTTTTAGAGCAATTCGTTAGAGCAACTGTAATTTACACCAAATGGATTTTCTGCTGTAAATATCTAAAACTGTGTTTATCCCACAATCTCAATCTGCAATCACCACAATCTGCAGGATGGCTGCGGTCTTATTGTAGCACTACTGTAAACTGTACTGTAAATTCTTTCATATCCTTCTTTAGATTGGCACTGGGAAAGAAAATATTCCACCTCAGTGAAAATAAATTAGGCTCTCCAATATTAATTTCAAAATCCATTTGGGTTTGATTCCCTGCATAACTCCATTGATTTTTTTTATTCTTTTAATATAGAATGTTATTGTGCTCATAAAGCAGAGGAGCAAAGTTGTTCTTGTTTTGATTAATTCTCTAATGTGCATTGACAGTGAGAGTACATTGAGTTTTTGTGGATTTCCTGCCCCACCTGCTCGCTTCTCAATTCCTCCACCTGCACGACACAGAGTGTGACGCTCCATTAAAGAAAGTGACAGGACGTCCCACTGTGACACTTACCATCTCCTCCTCTATTCTCTCCATCATAACAGAACCCCTCCCTAAAGTTGTCCTCATCCTAAATCTCCTATTTGCCAAAAGCAACACTTTGAGGGTAACAAATGGACTTTAAATGACTTTGATGTCGTTGAGGAAATGATAAACGATCTGTTGACACAAGGACACTATCAAGGTGTTGCGACCTTCATATTTTATCCAGGAATTGGCAATCTCCTTTCTTTTGATATAATGCTAAAAGTCAATCCAGGAGGCTGAGATCAGGGAGTTTTCAGATTGATTAATAACTTGGTTCTTACTAGTGTTGTCATACATCATTTCTAGTTACAACCAAAGTGGTCTGATTCACTTGGAGAGAGATATTAGCATTAGCATTAGCATTCCTAGTTGTCTCAAGTTGCTCAGATGACGTGCGCTACTGTAAGGGGACGAACTCAGATTCTGCCACCTTTGGAGGCTGTTAATGGAGAAACCCTTTCAGTTAATGTAATACTACTTATGGCATCTACCAGCCGACTCTTAACTAACAAGGTTAACCGTGACCCTACAACAATGAGGATTATTGGCAGGGAGGTCTGGCTAAATGGTTTTTTATAGCTCTGCAAAACGAATATCTCTTAGTGTTTTCTGTTTTAATGAATTCTACTAGTGTTACCCTAGTCTTTTTTTTGTCTTACTGTGTGTGTGTGTGTGTGTTCTTGTGTAAATCCTCGCCTGTTACTGTCTATTTGAAATGCACCTACTAGACCCTTATACACACACACACACACTTGCATTTCATTGCTATTAAAATGTCAAAGCTTTTGCAGCTAAAATGAGAGCTCCTTGTCCCAAGGCATTTTAATTTTATTCTTTTTGTAAGTGGTTTAACTCGTATCTCCAACAGTCCAGGAGGGCATGAAAAACTTCTCAATCATTGTAACATGTTCAGAGTATTACAGTCAAATCTACAACCATTTATAAGGGTAATTACACTATAACACATGTCAAGATGATAACAATTAGCTCGGCCATAAATACTGGTTATAAGACTGTTCATCGTCATGGCTACCAGCGGCAACATCAAATCACAGCTCTCGGTTGATTGAGGATATACTGGGAACCGAGAGACCAATGAGCAGTGAGTGTATGTAATGTTTGCTATTCCTTTTACTTTATGAGTCATGGATAAAGTGTTTTTGTATAATAGTTCACAGTCTCCTTTACTGTCTTATTTATCCTCAGTTTAATTTGTCCATGATTTCAGTGCATGTATTATATACAAGTGGGCTAGAACATGTAATATAGTTTCTTAGTGCAAATCAAGAGATGTGTGTGTGACGTAAAAGTGTGTGTGTGTGCACGCAATTTGGGTTGAGAGCGTTAATTTTATGAAATGTACTCCATAAAAGTTTCTTTTTCAAATAAGTAACATGCATTTCTTTGTAATTTCCTGACATACAACGGAAACCTCTCCATGTATTTCAGTTTATGATGGGAATTTGTGTTTTTAAAGTCTTAAATACCTGCCTGAAATACTGCTGATAAACAGAAATTAATCCTTGTTATTTGCAGTGGATCAAAACTCAGTGGCCTTCACCACTAAGAACTAGTGCATTTACTTTGCTCAGGTCTTACAGATGTGGCTGCCATAAACATCGCTGCTGTCATGGCAGTCAATGCCAATTTTGCTTTCTGTTGGTTGTGTATGATAACTAAATAGCAGATAAACACAGAAATATATATATTCCTCCATACTGTGCGTGTGTGCATGCATTCATGCCCATATGCCTGTATACCTGTTACTACTATATAAGCAAATGGTTGCATGTATGTGTGTGTGTGTGTGTGTTGCAATGGCTGTCCCCTCTTCTCTTCCCTTTTCTGGGCTGGTTACACAGGGGGCATCTATTAAAGGAAAGGCCCTGTCAGTCTATGATTTAGCTCTCTCTCCACGCACTGCCACAGACCTACAGGATATGGGCCGGGGGGGCCAGTTGAGTTTACTAAACTTTCACAGGGGACTAAAATAGCCTTGCTGCCTGTGTGTGTGTTTGTGTGTGCAGTTGTGTTTATACCTATAGAAATGTGTTTTGTGCATGTGTATATTGGTGTTTTTTCTCAAAATTGTCTCTTGACAGTTATATAAACACCTGTGCTTGTGCTTGTGCTTGTACGAGATCAACAGTCAAGTTCCAAAAATAAACACCCCATTCATTTTCTAGATTGGAAGTGCTGACACCCAGGTTATCATGTAACATAAGGTGAATAGTTTAAATATTATTTTGACATCTGACAATACTGCATGTGAGAAATCCCCAGTCAGAGAACTTACTATTACTATAGAATCATATTGCAGCTAAAAAAGCCAAAAGCTGAGCAGTGACTGTCTATTTCCATGAAGCAATATGAGTTACACAATGTCTCCCTACATTGTCATGCTAGTTAAAGATGCTGCTTATATGTTGCAGCATTATTTCAGTTGAAACAAAAATAAATTGTGTGATTTTGCCCCATTGCTTTTATACTGCAATCGATTACTGTAAGTTCAGGTCCATTGTAGTCCATTGCCTTATAACAGAATGCAAGTACACTGTCTTGTACTTTTCTTGTTTTTGTTGCCCCCAGTTTTTTAAATATTTTTGCTTTTATTCAAGGATTATAATATCATGAATCATCCCTGGCTGGCTCACTTCAGTTGATGGCTTAGAACTCTGGACTGTTTTAGAAATCCGTATAGAAAAAATAAATGGGTAAAAACAGAATCAAAGACAAGTGTCAAATGGGCGGTCCCTTGCACTGTGCACACTGTTGGTCTATTACAGAGAAGAGGGAGGGCTTTCAGCCAAAGAGAAAGAGCAGAGATAACAGGTGAGGAAGAGAGGATGATAAAATCATTGCAGAGGTGGCAGGTTACACACGGACTGTGATGGAGGGGAGTGATTGCTGTTAAATTGACTCTTTCTCTGCTGTGGGCTGTGGCTGCATTGCAGGAAAGCAGTGGGGCTGAGTGGGTGTCTCTCCTGATCTCTCCAGGGGCCTCCTCTGAAACTATTGGGCCAGTCAGCCATGAAAGGGACATCCTGACTGATATCAGACCTTCAGAGACTCTCCTGCACACTAGAATGTTAATGCCTTCAATGCACAACACCATTGACTGCCATTAAACATCTCCACACGTCCTTCTAGCGAATTATAAAATTACTTTATAAAAAAGGAATTTTGGGGAGGGAAACCTCTGTTGAGGTTTGATGCAAATTAATTCATCTTTTGACTCATCCCAGCACAGTTTATTTAGATGTCAACTGTCTTTAAAGACGTTTAAACGAAACTATGTTTATTGTTACATATTAGTGTAATGTAAATCTTTAATGAGGTACTAAATAGTAACAGTGAATATGTTTTAATAACAAACTGTATGACCTTTAATCTAATTAATGGTGTTTATTTGTGAAAAGAAAATACACATTTTCACTCTGTCCTGTGTTTAAGCACTAATTAGTGAGGGTCAGACCTTCAAATGCCCCCAAAATTTGCACCCTACCTTCTAGTACTAAATGCACAATTTTATACCATTTTCCTCCAAATTATTTCTCCTAATTTCTGAACCATCTCAACCTCTTTTTTTAATGCACGTCGCTGCATCTGTTCTTTGAAGCACTCGATTCCAGCAGCAGCCCTGATCGTATGAACCCCACCCAAATACTGGCACACAGTACTGCACCACACACAGCACATTCTAACAGAAGTTATCTGAATGTATCACATTCTTTTTATCAGTGCTGCCTGCTAAGACAAGTATTACTGTTACTATTGTTAGTGATTTGTTCTATACTCTATACTATAATTTTAAGTATTCAAATGTGGGGCATAACTTCTACAGTATTTTTGTGCTATATAGTGCAGTCAGTAGTTCTATTAGTGCTGTTACTATTCTAACTGATCTGACTTTTATGAGATTTTAATCTCATAAAGGATGAAACGGCTGAAAAAGTCGGACCTGGATTGATGGAGGAATGAGAGTCATATCTAGGGAACTTAGTGACTGGGGCCTGTAAGCAACCACCTAGAAACCATCGGGAAAAACCACCTTGCAATGTCTTAGCAACCATTTATCACATCTTATAACATCACTGCATTGCAATGTAATGAAAACGCTCATTGTGTTGTAGCAATGGCATAGCAAAGCCCTGGCAACCACCCACCACACCGTACAGCACTCATAGTTTTCCACAGACAAGCACCACTCACATTTTTTTAAAACATGTAAAAATGTAACTGATGTGAAGTTGGGAAATGGTGTGTTAGTTTGAAGCTGACAGAATATTTTTGTTAGAAATTTAGTTAATGCTATACAGAACAGAGTGGGCAGAGTGAGAGAAAAAGTGAGTGAGAGAGACGGTGAAAGACACAGGCAAAATGCAGAGAAAGAAAGATGAGGACAATTTAGTGTTTCAGTGCTGTCACTTATGTTCAAGCCTCTCTGGAATGGTTTATCAGTGAAGAGAGCCTGTAAATAACAGTGGTGAAAACAAACACGGATGTTTCTCACACTCAGGCGGGAACTGACATAAAGGTCTGTGTGTGGAGAGGTCTGGTGTGCTCTCCACTGAGTACAGTCAGAAGAGCAACTCCTGCATTGCAGTAAACAGACAGTGGAGAAGATACAGACAGGAGTGATCACACCCACCCACTAACACACATACACAAACACGTGTATAAGCTGTGCCATATAAGGGCACGGAACTCTCTTGCTTCTATACTGACACATAGCCATTCAGTTTGTAGGCTAAATACAAAGGAGTGATAATATGTTGCTGGCTTTTTATAAACCTGTAAATACTTCATTGCATGTTTTTACACCATTAAATTATGAAGTTATCAGATTTTCAGAATCAGAATCAGAAATTCTCTGTCCTATTTATCATGAATATTCTATTGTGTGACCATATTGTATTTTGCAAATAAATTTGTGCCTTGTCTTGTCGCATCTATCATCTTATCACGTATCCTAATTTAGCCTAATTTAGCTATCATGACAATTAACTCATTAATATATATGCAGGGTAAAGCATGTCTGTGTTATATATGTGTTTACTCAACCATATATTGGGGACGAATTTGTACCCAGAAGTCAGCAAAACCTGACAAATCTGAGCAAAACCTTCCTTTAGGGGATGTCCTCATTTGTAAGAACACTAATATTAATTAAAATAATAGTAAATAAAGTTCTCGTTAGGGTTAGAGTGTGGATTAGGGTTATGTTGTTTGTAACCAGCTGTGTATAAAAACAGTTAAAGTCTATGAAACATTCCCATTTAGACAGAAAAGTACATGTGTGTGAATCCACAAGTCTGGATTCAGCATACAAGGGTTTTCCTTTTAAAAGGCATTTACTGCAGTAGTTTATCAGGGGCTATGCTGGCATGATGCTATTACTCATGGTAAAGGAGGCAGGGTGTGAAGTTTAGGGAAGCTGTCAGTAACTTCAACTGTCCTGAAATCGCTTCATTAATCCAGCTGATTTTCATTCATCTCTCCAGTCGCAGTGTTTCCGCCCGAGGATGGGCCGCGGTATCTCCTGCTGCAGCGAAACAGTCCAGTGAGCAGAGCTCCGAATGAAGGCAACTGTGCCAGGAGCTGTTTGCTAAAGAAAACATAATTAATGGCAAGAAACATTTAGGAAGAGTGCAGAGTGCACACCAAGAATAACTGTAAGGAAACTCAGCAGAGAGAAAATAAATATATAGTGATAGAAAGATGGTGGAGGAGTGAACGAAAAGCAGGAGAGAGTCACCTGACCTCTGTCTGACTTTGTAATTAGCAGGTTGCCCCTGAGAATTGGCCCCATCGTGTTATTGGCTGTGCCAGCTTCTACGTATCCCACAATCCTCTGCTTCTCTGGCTCTCCTCTGGCAGTGTGTTTCTTTAGCTCTCTTTCTAGAGCTTGGCAAGCAGCTTTCCTTTCTTTGCCATTGCAACACTGCAGCAATGTGCCAGCTGTTTCTCTTGATTGTCTTCTTGTTACTCTCTGTTCTTTCTTCGCCTCCGTCCTCCAGACGGCAATGATGAACTGCTACAACAGCTTCCACTACACTACCACCCTCCCACAATCTCCTCCTTTCTTTTTAAATTAAATCCTGTGAGTTTTAAATGATTTCCCTGCATTCTCACTTGGATCTATAGCCTGGTTTTGGCAGCAGACACTTCTAGAAATAATAGTTAATGCTCTTAACTTCAGCTGATTATCTGATTGTTAATTAAATTTGATGTAGCTTTAAGTGCCTAAATGGCCCCTGAGGTTAATTATGTTTTGGGCGTATTTAAATCTACTGCCCAGGATTTAATGTGACAAAATCACTAATGATTTATAGAGAAAGTCAAACAACAGGGGTCAACTGTGAGTTTCAAAAATGTTAGAATTTGCAGGTAATTGAACCTTTTTAGTTTGGAAAGATGAACATTTAGGGCAGAAATACATCATCAGACTTCATGAAAAGGGTATCAACAGACCTAATACTTATTCTCAAGCTGTGTTTACACTGCACATGAATCCAGTTTGTTTTTAAATCTGGTCTATTTGAAACCACTTACTGTTTGGTCATTTTCCATTCAAAACAGTGATGACATCCCAAATGACAAAACTGCTTTGAGGCCAATAGCCAGTGTCGCACCAGAGACTTGAGCCAGTGAGACCAAAGAGTGGTCCATTGGTGGCTTTTTAGTTATTTTGTTTTACCATCCCTTCCTCCCACCAATGTTTGTTCCTGAAGCATTAGATGAAATGAGATGTGCTAAAGAAAATGAGTTTGATGTCACTTACTGATGAGCAGCAGCTCTGCTGATGAGAGAGTGTGTGTCTTGCTCTGCTCCCAACAGTGTCCCACTGGGAACAATGAAAATGTCATTTTATCTGTGTTTCCTGATCAAGCAGGATGCAGAATACTGATGTTTTTAATGTGGAACTTGTCCATGAGGAGAGCCGAGACTCTGCGTTATAGACTATGAATAATGAGATGGGGAACTCTCGTCATGGGAGGAAACTTTGTATAATGTAACTTTGTATAATAAAGCACACTGGCCTATGACATCATCAGATAGCAACATTGTATGAGCACTTTATTTTATTTGTGTGAATTTACTAAATGTTCTCTTAAAGTTCTCAAACGTTCTTGCAATATCATTAGTGGAACTTTTTTAATATTATATATCATAAACAATATTCTTAAGTTCTTAGTAGAACATTTTAAAACTGTTACAGAATTCTAAAAGTTAAAATAATGTTCTTATAACTAAGCAGTTAACGTTAATATAATGTTTAAAGAACTGAGCATTTTAAATGTTAATACAACTTTCAAAAATTACATTTTGTTTAGTTTGTGTTTCTTAATGGAAATGTTAGGGAAACGTTTTACAACCTAAAATGGTTAACTGGGTGTGCATGGGTTGCCTGTTTAAACATCATGTCACGAAAAGGAAGCTTTCCTCAGAACATCATAAGCAGACATTGCATATTTCCAGATGAACATATTAACACCCTTTTCTTAGAGGGTGTTTGAGGCCATGTGTTGGGTGTGCACTTCAAAACATGAATTGTCTTGCTTAGTATTTTAATCTCGGCTTCCAGAAAAAATATATAAATATGCATACATATATTTATTTATATATTTATGTATATTTGTACTTATTTATATATGATATATATTACTGGCTTTTCATGTAAACAGTTAAAACACTACCTACAGATTCTTCTATAAAATAAGGTTACGAGAAAAGATGGATAAAAGCTGTAGCGGGGGTAACAGAACCAAAACTTCCTTACTGTGTCAGCCAGAGTTGACCATACCTACATAATAGGAGCCTTGCAGATATTTATACAATTTTTGAAATTTAATTAACATGTGACCTTGTTGAACAGACCAGCATAGCTGATCACCTGCATATATTGTGTTTTGGATAATGGTGCCCAGGATGGGTGCCGGTATGCTTCTATCCCCACCAGACTTGTTAACTATAGTAACACTAACTAACATAAACCAATCTGAATGCTGGTCCAGTTAGTCTGGTATTTATCCCAGGAAGGTGCTCAAAAAAATACATTTTTTTCAGAGTCTCTCTCTGTCTTACATCTTCCCAGTAGTTAGCCGTAAAACACTCAGCCATGTTATTTTTATGATTATTTTTAAGACGGTTGGCTGGGACGGAGGCTCCAGTCATTAAAGTCTCTTCCTTGGGTTCCATTCTAGCTGGGTTCAGCAGTATTGATATCGCGCATGCCAAGTAAGTACAAGGAACGGATGGAAAAAAAACATTTCCTTCGCTTAGAAATGTCATGTGGTCCAAATTTATGAGCCTGGCATATCAGCTCCTCTTTAAAGTTCACACACTGGGGTTTTATGCGGGGCTTTTATGCATGTTCTTCCGCGTTTTAAAGCTGCTCTCCGCCACTTTGGAACTTTAAAAAATTCAATAGGGTTTGATGTAGCAGATTTATAATGCATTACCTGATTGTAACAGAGTTGTGCTGTGATAACCTGTCGACTGCAGCTGCCCTTCATTATATTTCAGTGCAGTGCGCTTATGAGACTGTTCAGTGTGGAAAGTTTGGGACTTCGGTGGTATGAACCGCTGTTGTTTTATGTGTAATAGTGGATTTAGTTTGTTGGACATGAAAAGGTGACTGTTTACAGCCTTTTTGACTGCAACTGCTATCCCGGTCCGTTAGGTTTGACTTGAAGACGTATTTTGGGTTAAATAAAATGCTGTGTAGACATTATCTGTGGCATAATGTTGATTATTACTAAGCCAAACAAAACTAACAAAACAAAAAAGGGTGCAGTGTCATACTGCAGCTATTAATACAATTCTTGAAATGTAATAAACACGTGACCATGAAAAAAAAAGCCGCTCACCTGCATATTTTGTGTTTTGGATAATGGTCCAGTCTATTTATTTTGCTATCCTAAATACACTTATATATAATTTGCTGTGTTTTTATTATTTGTATTTAGCATTATTTTTCCCTCCTGTTTGAGACGGATGATGAGAACAGATCCACTAGTTAAAGGAGCATTTCTCTAGACTGAACCTCCATTCAATTTCAAATTGGAAAGTTCAAGAACTCATTTGATGTTAAATTTTCTCTAATAACACAGTCATAATGAGACTGACCATCAGTCAGCCCAACTGCGTGCTCTTTGACCCCTGATTTGTTACACTTTCTTAACTTCTGTTCTGTCAGCTAATTTTCTTTCTCACTCTCTCGCTCCCATCATTGCTAATTTATGTTTAAGCACCTAAAAACTTCCACATTTTTAAGAGCATGCTATCTGTAAATTGGCCACCGTCCAGTTTGTCTTTTGGGGGGTCTCTTATTGATTTAAGTCACACCGTAACCGTGTGTTAATCAGACGAGATCACTGACACCGCAGTGTGTCCCTCTGCCAAATCTTTTCCAGCCCAAATGCTTGCTTTCATTTAGTAATCTCTCTCTTTTTTTATATGCCCAGGGAGAGCGGTGAGGCTCATAATGAATGTCAGACGTACCACGTTAATAAATTAGCCATGCGTGTATTTCTGCTTATTAATGGCTGCGGTGGCAAACCCAAGCCACTTTAATGCGTTTCACTTAGTGTTGCTTATGAGTGTGTTTCATAAAACATGACATATTCCTACATGCTTGTTCCTGTTTAGGATTTATCACTCCCCACACCTCTTTAATAAGACACACACATATAATTTCCCTAGATGGCCTGCAAAGGAAGGCCACATACTCTATGAGTGTGTATGTGACTTGCTACCTAGAAAAGACAGCACTTCCACATTCTCCTGTTCATTGGGCACCATAATGAAAGCACATTCTTCTATTACTATAGATAATATGCAGCTCTGTCAATGTTTCAAATTAGGTTTGTTCTTGTTGGCCAAACTTTATTTTATTTGTTCATATTTTTGGTACCTGAGCATCAACACCCTATGTTCCATGCCTTACTAGAACCTTTATACTTACTGTCTCATGGTGGTGGAATCTGTGTAATCTGCTGGACCACCACAGCCTTCAAAAAAACATCTAAGAACACATCAGTTTCCTGCCTCCATTAATCTGTAACTATAAATAAAAATACCTCCAATTAAGAAAACATATTTTTGTACTTTTCTGCGTTTATCCTTCCATTGCCGGACTGTATGATAAATTGCTCATACTTTCCCTCATTTGTAAGTCACTATGGATAAAAGCGTCTGCTAAATGATTAAATATAAATGTAAATGTAAGTTGAAATAGATATCTGGGGAAACTGGTGTGTACATGTTTGCGTGTACCTTCATTAGTTTAATGCTTTATTAATGTTAGCGTTAGTAATTAGTTACCCATGGGCAAACTCCTAGGTAATATTTTATTTACAAATGAAGTCTCTGTTTGTTGTGTTACCCCAATTATCCATATGCTGAAAGTCTCCTATGACACCAGCTTCAGTTTCACACACACACACACACACACACACCCACACACACACACACATATATATATATATATATATGTAACAGGAGCACAATGCAATGTACTGGTCAATGGAGTGTCTGAGGACAGACGGTTGTATTGATTGTGTTACCGGACTCTTTGTGTCTCTCGTATTAGATGTATACATTTTTCATCACAGTTCATGCGTGTTGTCTTTGGTTCATCTATACAGGTCATCTTCCCTACACGTTGACCTTAAAACTACAGGCACAGGTTAAAGAGAAGATGGGGAGATAAAGAAAACAGATAAAGCAATGAAAGCGGTGAGGGCAGCAGCAGATCACATAAGCTGTTGTTAATTCTCTGTGACCTGTGCCCTACCGTTTGTGCAAAACGGCCCTACCTTTTCTTGCAGGTGCCAATAGCCACCCTCTTTATCTCTCTCTCTTTCTCTCTTTTCCTGAACCATTTCATCTGGCCTCGCCTACCTTTCTTGCCCCTGAAGGTCAATGACTGAATCGGTGCTTGTGTTCTGCTGAGTCTGCCGAACTCTGACCAAAAAGGGAGAGAGCAAGATTAGGGGGTTTTGGGGGCCAAAAGAATAATGGGGAAACCTAGCAACGCAGCTGCCCACTGACGTCTATAAAACAAACCTAGAATGACAGGTGTCACACAATTTCCCCTCCTTCTTTCTCCTCCTTTGCTTCACATGCCTGGATGCCGTTTTATAGTTTATTGTTCCGTGTCGCATTTCAAGGTCGCTCTTAACACAGCCAAACTAGGCCCATGAGAAATGTTGCATGGCATGCCTGCCAGTAAACTGACTGCTGCTGGCAACACTGCCTGACGAGGGATCCCTGCAGCTGGGGAAAGCGTCTAAATCTAGCCTGCGGCCCCGCAGAGGCCTCTGTGGTCTATATATAATACAGCAGTGACCTGATGCATTGTTACTATTACATTTACATTTAGGCATTTGGCAGACGCTTTTATCCAAAGCGACTTACATTGCATTATACGATACATTGAGTCTGAGTATGTGCAATCCCTGGGATCGAACCCATGACCTTGGCGTTGTTAACGCCATGCTCTAACCACTGAGCTATAGGAAAGTATTAAAGACAGCAATGAAAACCAAAGTACACAACGCAGCTGAAATCTTCTTTTTTAGCTTTAACTAAATAGGAAAATCCTCTTTCCTAATTAACTTTGCTTAAAATAATGCAAGTTGTGGTATTCACTCTATAAATGTACAGTAAACAAGTGAAGGAAATAATAAGTGGACAGGATCAGGAAAATTCAAGTGGGACTTGAACTTATTTCCCCTGTATTGGTATCACCACTTAATGTATTGCGCATGCACTGACTGCTAGGCCACGGCTGTAACAAATTGATCTAATTTTATTTGTTATTCTTTGTTATAGATCTGAATGATTCCTGGTGTGGTTTCCTCCTTTACTTCCAATAATTAACTTTATGAGATCACTAAGGCTTCTTGTTATGGTAGTTAATGACTGCCATTAAATTAAAGTCAGATGAATACATCTTGCTGATTAGAACAGTTCTATAATGATGCCAAACTTGAAGTAATGGCATGACAGTTACATTTATGCAAACAAAAGGATTCAATTAAGTCAGTGTCAATTTAAGTCACAGTTTATCTGGGTTTTATGAATGTTAATGCTATAATATTTATTCTGGTGCTTTACACTTTATTTGTCTGACAAAAACAGAACAGTTTTTTTAAACTAACTGGGCAAGCTGAAAATAAATATCTAACACTAATTTAAATAAAAAATAACTATTTTAGGTTTTGTTTTTGAAAATATATATGACTGTCACAGGATTAGTGAGAGGTTGGGACAGGTGCTCGCTCTGCTCTGACTTCTGCCTGAGACTTCTGGCCTGGTGCTGTCATTCAAAAACTGCTGTTAGATTTGATTCTGTGGCTATGGCTCATTTAATAAATTCACACTTTGTTAAAGTTTTGTTATATATAAAAGTCTGTAGATAGATATAACTCTAAAACAGAAAGAGACTACCACTCTGTGCACCAGCAGTAAAAAAAGGACAAAAATGTATTTATTATAATTTTATTTATATATATATATATATTATTTATTATTATAATATATTTTTATTATGTTAATTAACACAGAAATCTCACAATCATTATGGGAAATTTGAGTCGACTCTTCAGAAAAACAATGAGTTGTCTGTTGAGTGAGTGAGAATATAATGATGTAAACAATCTACACACTGGATATTAAAGACAGAATGAGATTATGTAATGTACGTAAATGTGCAATATGATGTATATCCTTAAAAATGTAGAGGTACTCTATACAAGCCACATAATATAATAAAGATATAATAAATTATGTTGGAATGACAAATTAAAAATAAAATACAAACAAATTAAAAGCTATAATATCTTTGCCATATTCTTTGCCATATAGTCTTGTCTGCTTAAAGTTGAGGAACATTACAGAAAGAAAGTATAACCGTTTGGTGTATGCTGTAGTCATAGCAGAATGGATACATCACTGTATCCCATCAAGCTTAATATAAATTAGCAGGACAGCAGGAGACATCATGGATTCTGATGGTGTACGGGATGTTGGGGGAGGGGAGACACTTTCATTTCCCACTCTCTCTTTCTTTCTCATTAGCTTGCAGTTTAGCTGTATTTATGGTGCTGTGTTTCAATTTTAAAGGCATGTGAGTGTGCATGTTGGTGTGGTGTGTGTGCATCTCTGTATGCAGACTGTGTGTGTGTGCGCATAGGAGTTTGAATGCAAAATCAGCCATTAAGAGTCAATTAAATCTGACAAAAGCTCCCTTGTTTTGATAGTGCAAAAAGGTTTTTTATGCATTTTTTGTTAAGGTATTGTTTTTGTTAGGTATTTTGTGTTAAAGTTAGTCTATAGAAATAATAATTAGATATCTCCCATTTGTGTTTGTGTGTGTACATATGTCAGGTGCATAGGGATAAAACATTATGATATAAATTACATATATAATTACAGAAGCTAAAAAAACATTAAAAAAACAGGTAATTTAAAGTATCAAATTTCTGACATAGTGGAAATATTGAGTGCATTGAGCCATGACGCTTATGTAGGTGAAGCTCAGATTTTGCTTTTGACAAATCGTGTTTCCCTTTCTGTCGCTTCCCCATGATTTAAATTTCTGTGTTTCATTGCTCCTCTAAACAGAAGTGTCACATTTCAACAAATTTCTACAAATATTCTGTCATAACGTTTGCTAAACAGATACAAAGATCCATATGTTTACTGTAGCTGCATTGCAGGTGTTCTGCCTGTACTCGTTTTGCATGAATGAACAAACAAGAACGTTTAATCGGGTTCTCCTTTAATTCCTTCTTTTGCTCTCTTCTAACCGCTGCCCCCCTCCCATTGGCTGAAATTTGTGTGTGAGTCTGCAGTCTTACCTGCACGTCCTGTTTGAGTTTTCCAGGTCACTCAGTCCCTAGATAACATGTGCTCTCCCTTTCTGCTCGCTTTCCTGTCCCCACATTCTTTACATTTTCTGCCCACTGTTCTCCTCTGTTGAATAAATATTTTATTTAAGCCAAGTCTACAAAGCTCATTTACAAGTGTAAATCTTATTCTGATGCATTGTTAAAATGTAATATCTTTGACAGCTGGATAATACAAAGTAAGGCTATAGAAGCGTGGTTTTCATATGTAATAATAGTGCTGAGAAGTGCTGGCACATGTAAGTAAAAGAGTGATCAAGCATGAGTTAATTCCATCATTATGATTAAATATGATTATAATTGTCTGACACCATCGCATAAAAATATGGTGAAACAAAACTTCACAAATAAATTCAACTGATCACAGACAATAACCCCTAAACGCCTCTTAAAATGTTTTACAACTTCCTGATTGGTGTTAATGATATTAGTTCTGACTGCTCGAACCTCTGTCAGTAAACACACCTCAGAGACCCTTTAACCTCTACCTGCAGTCACCATAGAACGGACGGCATGGTGCGCGGTGGAGGAGGGCCCGCAGCCAGGGGGTTTATTTAGGGGACATGCTAAATTTATGCCTGTTTGATGGAGCATGTCAAGCTCTCTGTGCATGTAAACCGGAGAGATTATAGGAGCAGCATGGGGAGGGACTGGAGGGCAATCCAAATGTCAGGGGCAGCCCAATTGAATGCTAAAGATGAACTCATTGAAGCACAAGTTATTGACTTTCGGTTCTCAAAGCTGTACGGCACTTTGTTTTACAGACATATGTCAAGTGTTTGTTTTACTTCAGCATGTATTTGTTTTAGTTCAGTGTGCAGTATTTAAGCTGAAAGGTCTTTTGCACTTTTACTTAAATATTTCTCTGGCCAGGACATGTTTCAATTTAGACTGAAATAGTTTTGTCTATTGTTTTATTGTATGTTTGGTTGGTTGGTTGGTTCACTCTAATTAAGTGAACAAGTATATTTGTGTGACCACATCTGCGTTTAAGATATTCAGGTATTGATTGTGCTTTTAGAAATCCACAGGGAGTAGCAATAGGGTGTTTGATGTATAATCATTCAGGTGACTATTGAACAGGTCAAAGGTCAAACTGTCAAACCCGGTCCTCTGTCAAACCATTTAATTAATGAACACAAACATTTCCTTTAAATTCACCTAAATAAACAGAGAATAAGGTTTATTTATTATCATTAAAAGCTTTTAATAAATTATTTCCAAGCCATTTCTGTGTTGGAGAAAATCAATCTTTAGACAGAGAATGGGCAAACTCTATTGAATGTGTATCTCTTTTGATATTTAGTGTTATTGAATTAGGTCGGTAAATTTGTTTATAGAGAGCACTAATATTTAATTGCTTGTCTCTGAAACCTAATTAGGTTTCTTGTTGATATGTATTGATTGCAATTGTTTAATTGAGCAGGGTTTATTTAAACAGTAAAATTTGCAGACAGTAGCCTCCAGAAATTATAGAGAAAAACACCCAGAATGAGATGAGCTCATATTTTATGAACGGACAGAAATACACATTCTGATCAAGACAGTGGGCTGCATGTGGTTGACAACCAAACATCATTTTTCCACCCACTAACCAACTTGTACCCACCTCCAACCCCATCATTTCCCCCCCTTCACTCCCTCTCTGTCTTATTTTCTCTCTTTCTCTTTCCTTTCTCTCCCTGTCTGTCTTATTTTCTCTTTCTCCCTCTTTCTCTTCCCCCTCTTTCTCTCCTTTCTCTCAACGACAGCTCCTCAGCCTTAAGCTTCAGCAATCAATGCAGTAATTAAGAAAGAAGCAGAGGTATGTGTGCGTGTTAAAGAGAGAGAAAGAGATATAGAGAGAGATAAAGAAAGGCCTGTACTTGCCTTGAGTCAGCACTCTATTTCTTTTCCCACAATCCTCCACAGCATCACTGTCTTCCCGTTGGGACTCTTATGTTACCCGACTCCTCGTCACTCTTTTCTTATTTTTTAGTTGCTTTCTTTTTTTATGTCATTTATTCATTCCATTACACTGCTGTGAGTTAATTACACATCTTTTGAATCCTCTCCTCTTTATCTCACTTTCCACAGTTGCTAGTGAGAACAGTGACATCAGCATTCATTCGAAGGCTTTCAAGTGCAGAATCTGTTTGAAATGCATTCAGTTGTGTGGAAAGCCAATATAACTGTAAGACATCATGAGTAGATAATTACAATTGATTAAATCTGGATGATTTCACACTACCACATCCTCCTCAAAAGGCAGCTTGAGGTTGATGCCAGTCTCCCTCTGCTGGTCACTAATTGACATTGAAAACTTGAGGATTTGTGTAATTGGGAGACTCATTTGGTGGGAGTCAGAAATCTTGAGGTCTGTCAGAAGGTTATCTGATGAGGTGTAGTATCTTGTGAACAGGTACAAATACACACACACACACAAAGCACATTATGTAGTATACAGAGAATTTATATCCCATGAAACACATGGTTTTTAGTTGTTAGGGTTTGTATGCAGGGTTGTGCGTGTCTGCCACATGCGTGTGCATGTAAGTGTGTCTGTATGCATGACTCTCATTCACCAGTGCTGTGCCCTGGTATGAGGGCTTGATATTAGAGAGAAACAACATATACATCACAGTAGGTGAACTGCTGTATCTTGCTGCATTGGGAGTGGAATGTCTGCATTAAAGACTTTTCACAACAGCATGGAGAACACTGCAGTAAAACTCCTTTAGACTGGAGCTCCGCAATACACCACACCACATGATGATGTCACTCATGCCTTTGCAAAGACTGTTAACCTGCTTACATTGATCATATGCTTTTGCCCATCAGTGGTCATTACTCTCTGCTTTTCTATTGATTTCCCTACAATTTTATTTAAAAGAGTTATTAAAATATAAATTGACACGTTTTATATCATATGTTTTGCAATTTACCTAGTATTATAAATAACGCAGTGTACATTTTGATAGTTCATGTGCAATCTGTTACACATCTGTTATTTCATAATTATGCTTAAATAGCACAAATTATATTTTCCAGATTAGAACATGTTATTTCTAAATTAGATGCCTTATATCCCTTAAATATACAGAATTAAAATTGCAAAAATTTAGGTAATACAGAGTAAAAGCAATTAAAAAAACTTAAATTTATCATTAGTAATGTTCTGGTTGTCACTGGACTAGCCTAAGTTGTGTTATCTGTATACCACCTACCCCAACCAGCACAAGTTGCAAACTTAATTTTATTGGATAGTCATGGGATTATTTATGACTCGACTCAAAAAACTGGACTATTTATTGTTTTTGTGTTTTTATGTAGTTTAGTCACACATCAAAAGTCCAGTAAAGTGACAAACCTGTTCTGCTCTAAACAGACAAAATGATGTCACACTCATCTAGCCTATCAGAAAGAGACAGGAAATGTGCTGTTAGTTTGTTTCTAACAATTCTATCGACATCAGAAAAGAACACGCTGAGTAATTACCTTCATACTCCTGGAGGTCACAGTGGTCATGTATCAAATTTGATGTTTTTAAAAATGCACATATGCAAATAAGCAATTCATATTGTATTTAAGCAGTATGAACTTGAGGAAAAAAATGTACCTTTTGGAATGGATGAATATTTATCAAACTGTAAACTCAGTGGGGTGTGTATCGACTTCTGGGCCTGTCTCTTGCTAAATATAAACATTACATTATCTATTTTAGTCTATTACACTAAAACCTTTTACTGCATATTTTGACCTTGAATACACCATGAAAGTGACAGCAAAACACACTGTTTAAAAAGCTACATTTTTACACTATTAATATACAATATACAGAAACTTCCCATGTGTTTTAAACACTCTTCAGCTTTATTGCAGCTTCTTGTGATGTCAGTTGAAGCTTTGACTGAATGGAAACCGGAATCTGCACTGACCTGTGCCAGGTTAGAAAGAGCTCTCACAGCATTAGAGACCTGAGACCTCAGCAGTGGACGTGAGTCTCGCTGTAGCAGGCCTACTTATAGCAAAGGAAGACCAGAGGAGGACTGAAAATAGAAATGAGACCACAGCTGAGAGGTGAAAGAAGAGGAAGGGAAGCTGAAGAGACTCTGTGAGGGAGAGGAAGAGAGAGACTGAGAATTTTCTGGTGTGAGGGCTGTGTGTCGTGGTGGGGGCAGGGCTCTGTAAATGGATTAATTACAGTAATTAAACAAGCTGAGGAACACCATGCTTGAAAAAAACTTCATGAACCACTCCAAAGTGATTTACTGGTGATACCTGGTTTAAGATGAAGTTCTTGTCTGGCCAAGCTGAGCTTTAGCTGATCTCTCAGCCAGGCCTTGTTGGTGCTCAGCTGGTTTAACTAACTGCTGGAAGACTGACTGTTTCTCATCAGCAGGGGAGAGAAGGATGGGAGGAATAAACGGTTAGAGAGATGCATGAAGACGAGACCAGTGGTAGTGGATGGGTTCACAGTATTCACTGACAGTGGATTAGACACTGACTGATCCTGTTTTTTTATGAAGAAAATTTCTCTCTAATAGACATCTAGAGGACTCCATAGATATTCAATAAGAAAGACATCAGTCCCTTTTCTCCAATGCCAAACTATTTCTTGGCTGGCATTGACCATGGACTGTTTGACTAAAGGACAACAGGGGAATTGGACAAGGGTTTGGAATGCGAAGGGTGTGATAACAGCCCATGAACTCGCCGTGATCTCTTGAAGTTCACAATTGCATTGTGGGGATAAAACTGTCGATATTTAGGGGTGATGTGATTTGTTCATGTTGAAATACTTTCTCTTGTTTCAGCTTAAAATACAGAGAACATAAACACAGGACTCTATGGCGCTATTAAGGCATTGTCATTTGTTTGAGCATCCCACCCTGAAACATTCTTTGTAGCGGTCATGCACACTTGGCCTTGACATATAAATTCACATATTAAATATAAGAGCCGTGCAATGAAGTACTGTGCACAACGTTTAAGTTGCTCCAAGATGACTGACCTTACAAACAGACTATTTTGACTCTTAGATGTTTTATAGATCTATAAAAAACAAGCACTCTCTGAAAAATGAAAGATATCCTAAAGCAAAGCACTCTGTCCACCCAGTGAGAGCGGGCCTGCGACTGCAGAGAAATTAAACTGCATAGCAGCAATTTTTTTTTACCCTTGGATTGCCCTAATTATACAGTGCATTGATTTTACAATGCATCCATGGATTGATTAGCAATGCCTCTGTCTCTACCTACACCCCTCCACCTCCTACAGGAAGGACTGTGTGTGCTGGACCTTTGTGATGTCGTGCAATCTCTCCCAGGGGTGAGAACGCTGTGCCTGCTTTATACTGACCTCTCTCGTTTCTCTGTCTCTATTCTTCCTCGTTCCCTCTCGGCTGCTGATCTCCAGGATTGTCCTCTCAATTATGGCGAATGAAAGAGCATAAAGGGTGATAATGAAAAGAAAAGCAGAATTGCTCTTTATTCTGCTCCTTTCCTTTATGAAGTGGAGGAAAGGAGGGAGGCGAACGGGCGCGGAGAGATCAATTGCTTTGGGTGGAGAAACAGGAAAGGCAAACGAGATGAAGAATGCATTTAAAAATCAATTACACAGTAAATATGACACAAGTCAGGCATGACGGCCTCAGGGGAGGATGGGGAAATAAGGTTCCTGCCTGTACTCTGGTAAATTCATTCTCAATGAATAAATTATTCTTTTGATGTGGAGGGCATTAAAAAGAGAATACACACGGTGCCTGTGTTAACACAATGTTATTCCCCCGGTGACACTGTTATTAATTTCTTCTATATGTTTTTGCTTACAACCGTCTTTTAAAAGACTTAAATGCAAAGTATTACCCGGGAGAGTTGTGCACGCGCACACGCACACACACACACACACACACTCAGGGAGAAAGGTTCAGAGTATGCGCTCATATAGCGACAATTCTTTTCCGCACCACAATGCGGATTCTAGTCTGGTGAAGAAGAAAAGTTTAAGTTAAAATTCCTTGGAAAAAAATTAAAGACAAATTACACTGTCATGTTTGTTTTGTGCTGTGTTGATAAAACAGGGTAATGATAAACCTAGCAGGAGAAATAGCTGCCCGCATTCCTGGATATCTTTTTAAAAAGCCATTTTACCAAAAGCTGCTTTGGGCTATCCTGTATTTTAAGCATTTATTTACAGAGGAACAGCGCACAAGGTAATGAAGGGCATCGATCCCGGTTGCTTTATTAACGGAACAGACTTCTGAAGCGCTAATAGGACGCCGCTTATTCTGTGGAGGTTTAATTAGCCTCGCGCGGAAAATGTGCTTACGGCGCGCGCTGCCACTCTGCCGTCACCTCGCGCCCCACACACGCGCTCATTTCACGGGCCGCTGGGACCGAGATCAAGACAGCGAGGACCTTCTTCATTCAAGTGTAGCGTTCATTAAAGAGACGCTTACTTTGTCCCCTTTTGTCGGCTATAGCGCGTCCTGCTGTCCATCTGAAGATACGTTCACTAATGCTGAATATGTTGATTCTTCGTTATTGGCAAAAGCAACTATGGTAAACTTAGTAAGTATATATAAAGTATATGGCTGCATTCACGCCATGTCGTAAGTATTGTGACTACGAGATTCTGACTTGTTACAAGCATTTATGTCTTTTGAGAGCTTGTACCATGTGACCACTGCAACCTCACGCAGAACCCGAGGAAAATGGCGATGCTTCCAGTAGTAAAATGTAGTTAAGCAGTTATTTTATAATATTTGTTTTATAATTTGTATAAATTACTTTGGCTATTAGACCAATGTCTTAATATAAAAGTAATGTGAATATAACTGTACAGCTGCCAATAATATTTACACAGATTCATGTTGCCATTGACTGACGCTATATAGAAACAGATAAATCCCCAGTCCGTGAGTTGTTATCGTGAAACTATGGTAATTACGGTATTACGTGAATGAAGCATAAGTCTTTATATAGTTTGTATTCGATGAGTTCGCACCAATGAGCCTTTGTAGAGTCATAATTTATAGGCCTGCCTCCACCTATCTGTACGGTATGTTACTGTATGTTAACGTCACTGCTTATAGTAGAGTACAACAGTTGGGCTCCACGGAGTAAAAATCCCATTTACCGTAGAGCAATTGATCTTTAACAATAGCATATAAACCATTCAAGACAGATTGTTAACCAGTATATGCCTTTGTAGAAGGCATTTAATTATTAAAACATTGTGTTTAATAGCCAAATTCCCTGTGAGGGACTACACTACCTACAGTTCTGTCAGCCTTCCTACACATCAAATTAACAGTTGTTAGACGCCGTGAATATTCCTCAAATGCATTTGTTTTAAGGGTCTGTAATGTAATCGATTGGTTTTGCACTTAATTGAGCGCATTTATTTAAAGACACAATTTCAGACATATGAATGTTGATGTTGCATACAGATGTTGCTGCACTCCAGTGTCGCTCTAAACATGCCTTTCATTACTCAGATCAAAAAATGGCCCCTTTTACACATTGATTATTTGATGACTTCCAGGAAATGCCCGGCCTGCTGCTTTTGACTCTAAGTGATTTCTAAAGCAACTGATTGGATTGTGTCATTAATCACAAAGAATTTAAATAACAGCGAGTATATTTAATGTGAGGTTAATGTATGTACAAGTGAGTGATTTATGTTCTGCTTTGTTAGTGAAGCCAGTCACTTTCATTTTCCACCAGTGTCCATTAATCAAAGATGGAAGCTGCAGACAAGTCATCAGATTCATGTTGTGACTATTGTTCTTTGAGGGAGGTTATGTACCACTGACCCACTAGTGACATGAGACAGCGGAGCAGTGCAGAGTTTTTCAATCTTAGACTGACTCTACCTTCTGCATGTGTTTTTCTTAAAAATAGTTTGTATTTCCCAGCATGTGGTCACAGCCCACGTTTAGAGATGTACACTTTGTGTAGTTTGTGTGTGTGTGTGTGTGTGTGCGCGAGAGAGAGTTAGTGTTGTGTTTCGTGTGTCTGCAGTCTCAGATGTGCTTACTAAGGTGCTGTCCCAAAATAGATTAGAAGATAGAGAGAACTCCCTCAACTCAGACACACGTACACACACCAGCAGTTTGATAAAGACCACCAGGATCTCCCACAAACTGCATACGCACCTCTTTTCCTTTCGTGTTTCCCTGTGGACACTCGTCCAGCTGTGTTTGGACACAGCTCCCTCATAAACTACTGCATTTCACCTTAAAATTGTGTCACCATGACAATACAGAAATGTTATGGAATGGTGTGTGTGTACCTGTGTATTTGTATTTTATGTGGTTTATAAGCACACAACTACAATGGGGTGTATAATGACATAAACATGATTTATGGGGACACTTCCTGTGTATCACAAAATGAATCACAGAATAATAAGCAACATTTCAAGCATCTTTATGCATTAATTGGGCCACTAATTCATTTGCCTTTATTCGTAATGCTTAAGCATTATTTCCCATGTTAAGTCCTTATGTGAAAAGTCAGATTTCCTTGCTTTCATTAAAACACATTCTGGGAAAACATATCAGGTCCTTAATAGCTCAAGTATATACAGAAGGGGGGCATAGCAAATACTAAGTAGTTGTTTTTAAAACGTTAATGTTTTTCAGTTCAACATTTCACTCAAAATCATTATGTTGATATATATATATAGATATTGTAATGGAAAACAACTACATAAGCATTTTCATAGAAATTTGAACTGCATTTAAAAAAAAATATTCCTCAAATTGTTTTATTTCTGGTTTATTTTTTCTGGATTACCTGATTACTGTATTTCAGAATATATTTTTTATATCTTGTGGAATTTATTTAACATTTTGACATATTTCACAAAACAATAAGCAAATCATCAAACAAATCATTCTTTTCAAAGGCTTTTGTAGACTTGGTTCTAATAGAGTGCATTGCCTGAGTATCAGTGACTGCTTGCAGCCTGTTGTGATGGTGTTCGGATCACTGGTTTGTCCTGGGCAGTGTTTGTTGTTCCTGACAGAAGCCTGCAGGCCCTGTACCTTCTGTGGTTGCCTTGAATGCACTGCGTCTCTGAGTTTGTGTATGTGTGTGATTGGCTTAGAGGTAGTATAAGACGATGGAGATCAATTGAAATGTTATACGTCTTTTCCTCCCCTGTTTGATGAGGTTTCTGAGGTCCATTATGTGTTGGTTGTAAATTGCTTTCTCTGCTTTATCTGGTGAAGTGCTAGCTAATATGATTACAGAGCATTTGCTAAGCACCCTGTTCGCCTGCCTCAGCTCCTCACACACCACCATTTAATCAGTCCCCTGTGACCAGAGAGGAGAGGGAGAGAAAGAGAGATGATGAATGATAGATGGGCACAACACAGGGTTGACTTATCTCATTGTTTTTCTTATAAACTAAACCGCAGAATCATTGTACAACTGTACATGACACAAGATACATGATTGACATCCAGGAAAAATTACCATGTTAATAAATAAAATGGTTTTATAATTGAAGCTGCTTGACAAAATTGTGTTTATCGTTTCATTTAATATATAGTAATAATAATGCAGAATGTGAAATCACAAATGTAATATAATACAGAAACTAGGTATATAATAAAACATAACAGCAACATAAAACCATGTTAGATGTTGTTAGAGTTAAGTACTTAAACACAATTAAACCGCAGTAATTGGTTGGTGGTCTAATGTAATTATGTCATTCCTATAGTGCAGAGTGAAGTGTCCTGCGGAACCCAAGACATGATCAGCGTTGGTGCGCTAAATACTGTGAAAGTGCGTCACCTAGTGGTAAGGTAAGGAAATCAGCCGCTTCTTAACGCAGAAATACAGAGTAAACAACTGGGATAAGGTACTAAATGGGTAAGAAAAAAGATCGGTGTTGGCTAATAAGGAATTATAATCAGCCATTTTTAATATTTTAATACATAATATTCATAATGAAAGACCCAGTAAGGAAGAATTTACAATTGTAGCAATAAAGCTGCGATATTATAATTGTATTCTTACTTTTGTTATTATTACTATTTTTGCTACATATTACACTTACTGGATGCTAGATATTATTGTAAAAGGGGTTAAGGTTGTTCATTTATATTTAAGCAACGTCTAGCGGCCACACTCGTCATCATTCGTCTTTTTTTCATTGAAATTAACGTGCAAAATTGTTATTCTGCGTGATATATAGGCTGTGTTCCAGCTACACAATAGTTCAATAAGTATGCTTGACGAAAGTAGTCAATATTTACTTTTGTTTTTTAAGAAGTCCGTTGAAAGCGAAAAGGTTGCCAGACTGTTTGAAGGATGAAGAAATGAAAGGTCGCTGCGGCGATAAGCGTGTAAGTGACCAGAGAATGACCTGCGCGAGAAAGAGCTTTATTTAACTATAAAACGATAAATTATTTAATTACTTACTTTTTTACTTTTTACATTCAACTTTTCTCTTCATGCAGTAAATAATGTAATTAATTAACAAGCATTATACGACATTAAACAAGAAACATGAATTAAAAGTTTGTGAGGGCATCCATTAGGGCATCCATTATTCATACTATTATATCATAGCATATATCACACTATTAATGTTGTTGTTTGGCCTGATGTTATTAAAATAAAACAGTAAAAATAAAAAAAGTTTATTTATTTCATTTTAATAATCCATTTTGTTCTAAACTGTGTAAAAATGTAGTCGATGTAGTCCTTAGTACATTTTTGCGATTTTCTTTCTTTAAAAAATGCTATTTACCATTATAATGTAAATACAGACTAATGTTTGTGCTGTGTTTTGGTATCATTTCTGTTTTTAAAGATATATGGATGTGCAGGGTCCAAATCTCAGCAAATATTGCACATGTAGACCCACAGTTTTGCAACTTGTGCATCATTTTCCAACAACATATGTGTGTGCATTATAAGGAATGTCAACCCTCAGCAGAATTACTAAGGAAAGCAGTAAGGAGGCAGTGGCACATGTGGCTTACAGTAACAAATCAAGTAAGCTCAACCTCTGTGACAAAATAACAAAAGTTACACAAAGATCTTTAGAGTGTGAACCGTAACTGGTAACTGGCATTAATACCAAATACACATAAGCCCCTTTATTTCAGTCAAACTCTCTCTCTCTCTCTCTCTCTCTCTCTCTCTCTCTAAGGGACATGGATGGGAAAGTAAACAGAGCAGGGGACCAGTGGGGAAGGACAGCACTCTACCTCCATTCAATGCAAATTCGCTTCTCCCTCTCTATCAATGAGTTACTATTGTCACTTTAATTAAGAACTAGAAAAGTGTGGGGAGGTTGAACTTTAACATTTTTGTCTTTTGTAGTGAGACATTTACATACAATTTATTTTCCTAATGAATCTCTCACGCCCCTTTAAATAATTAATGACAACCAAACAACCAAACCTTTGACTTAAACTAAAGGATGACATTAATTATAAAATGGCATTTATGTTTCTCTTTCAGTTTCACTTATAACATGCTTTATTTGCATGAAAAATGCTTGAACATTAGTATTCACAAAACATACTGTTGAGGATCATATAGAAAAAATAATGCAAACCAATGTACATTGTATTTAAATGGACAAAGTAAAGGCAGAACATACTTGACTGTAAGTTGATTTGCATTTTGTGCCTTCTGTAAATAAAAGGAGCCTTTCTAAAATCGTTTTCATTCAGTTTGGACACAGTGTGAGCTTTTCTTTGTCAGCCATGTTTTTCTATATCTGCCTGGTTCTGTGGTGAGATTGTGTCTGCTGAGTCTGTACTTTGACGTGGTGCCTCAGTTTTGTTTCTGACACTGTATATGAATAGTGTCACTTTCACATTTCTTACTGTCCATGACAAACAAGATTCTAATCTATTTGTTTAACATAAAGGATATATAACCACCCGATGGACATGAATACTTTATCAGAAGTGGGATTGACCATGTTGACCATGGATTGAGTGTGTTGTGAGTAGAACAGATCTGTACAACCCATATCTGCTTAAGAATTTGATCAATGAGTCTAAAGTTTAGGTAGTGCTTAGAGCTGTCCATCAGTCTGTGTTTCATGCAGTGATTGTTTGTTATGTGCGTTGGTCATGTATACATACAGTCTCTGCTTACATTCTTCTGTGAAGTTCCTGGTCGTATAGTCTCTGATATCACAGACTTCCTCTATGTTATCTGTCTGTGTTTTTCTGCTTGAGAAAACAGAACATGTGTACATCTCTTTCTCTCTCTCTTTTACATATGCACAGAAATGAGAATCATTCATCTGCAACAAACCTGGAAGTGATCTATAGCAGCGATATATCAAAAACATCAAAGGCCATTTACCAGACAGAAATGCTACATCCCTTAAAATGACATTTTATTAAAGTATTAAATTATGTTTAAATATAAGGACAGTAACCTCTTTGAATTACTCTAATGTTCTTCTGCCCTTAGGATGTCTACAGGTCACACAAGTTCATGAGTCTTTAGTTCCTTGCTTCTTTTGTCATGTAAAATGTGTGTGTTATTATTATAATGTTAAGTCTAAATATGGTTAAGTCTAAATACTGACCTCAGTAAGTGCCTTACTATACCAATAGATTTAAAAGTACCAATACCTAAAACAGGCTGTTTTCGTAGCTATAATATAAACTAAAATAATTCCATAGGTAGTGTTATCTTGGCATCAGCCAAACCTAGATTTGTCTATTAAGATGGCGAATGTAACAAGTTCATTGGTAGCCGAATCTTGTGTCAGTTTTGTCAGTAGAGATTTACAGTATAGACATACAGACAGACACGCAATGTCTGTCTTTTATCTTTTTGTTTCCTTATCTCTTGAATCAATAGTTTTGCTGTGTATTGTAATACAGTAAGCTGCTGGCTTTTTGGCAGCTGGTGTGTGTGAGTGTGGGTGAGTGGATGGTTAGGTTAAATGGTTTATAAGTTGTTTTTATGGTACCTCAGGGGGGGATATTTCACACTCTGTTTAACTGTTCATTACAGCAGGTCACTGCTGGGAAAATGTTCAGTCTTTGGACAATTATGACATCGAGTGATAATGACAAACAGCTTTAAAACCACAGAGCATATAAAGCAACAAAGAAGGTTCTTTAATCTAATGATTACTGAGTAAATGAGCGTAACAGTTTAGACCGCTCAACTTCATAAATTTTTGCCCCATTATAAGACTCAGACCTTTGTGTGCAGCGCAATCTTGAGCACAATAAGAACAACAGTTTTTAAAGTCTCCAGAGGGACACTTGTGACATCATAGTCAATAGATATTATTAGTGACCTCATTGTTAAAAGCCCTCTTACCTCACTGCTCAAGCAGACTAAATCTTTCTCTCTATGTGCCTTGAGTCTGTTTTCCTTCTTGTCATTCAGTTGCATAAGATAACTGAGTTATCTAGTGCATGCTCAGAGAACGGAAACCTCAATAGGTTCTCACAGCATTAAAGCAATGTTTAAGCAACACTTTCTTGGTTGCTAAGAGTGTCTTATCTAATAATGAATTATATATAGTTTTATATATGGCAAATTGTTTTGGTGACCTGCAGATAGTTCTAAAACCTCATCACTAGGATTATAGTGATCCTCTAAAACAGCTATGAAAAGTATATAAAACAGTACAAATAAAAATGTTCCTCAGTTGTTTTAAATTATTTTTACATTTACAAAAGCATTTGCAGATGCTCCTATCCAGAACAAACTACAGGATTTTTTTTCTAATGTTGGCTGTAAATGCTATACACACTCCTATATGCTCTTTTATGTAGTATGTGCTTTATAACATAAAATACCTTTGTTTATATCACTTCCTTTAGTTGTCATAAATGGCAGCTTTGTCTGTACAGTAGTGAATAGATGAATTATGGTTGTTTATAAGGAGTATTATGAAAGGCTAGTTGTGTTTTAGAAAGGCCTCATACTTCATATTCACTAATAATCATATCTGTTCATATCTATAAACGGGTTTATCTCCATCACATTGCTGATTGCATTGAGCAAAATGAAGAAAGAATAAAAAAATTACTGTGTTTGGGTTTTTCCAAACAAGCTGACCAGGTGAAACAAGGAGGCAAGATTTGTGTTGTCTTAAGATTTGTGTTGAATGAACATCATATTTGACTTTTTTTACCTTGCACACACACGCACCCATACATACACACCACTCAATACTACAAATACACCGTATGTACCCAAAGAAACGCACAGATACTTTCAAGTGACATTCTTTGGCTGGGATATGACTGCTCACCTCAGCCATGTTACCTATATCCCAGTGACCCCTGCGCCACCTGTGTTCTGACTCACCCAATCACAAGCTCCATACCTGTCTCGCACTGAATCACCCAATGCTGACCTGATTTCAGGCTGGCCCTACAAAGAGCTGCCGGCATTCACAGCACTCCTTCCTCCCTCACACCCAGAGGAGCAGCCTTGCTCATTGTGGCAGTCAGTTACACATTTCTAATTGTTTAGAAAGGGAGAGGAACTTCCTCTATACATAGACCACTCACAATACAGCGTTTCTTGATCCTATTGAGCCACTGAATGATGCAGCCTTGATGTTGTGCCAATACACTAATGCATAAACCGCCCATTAACACGTGTGTCTCCCTGATCTTAATTGACAAACATTGTTTGGCCTTCAGTAGTTAACATATGGGTGTTGTATCAGATTTTGTCCAGCAGTCTTCTTATGAACACAGTTTTAGTGGAATGAATAGGCTTGTAAAGGTCTCAGTAAGCAGACAGAAGGAATGTGTATATATTAGTTGTGATGATATAAAGTATTACATCATATGTCTTTTGTTAAAGTTGCATTTATATACTGGTCTATCTATCACGACATGCTGGTTGTATGGCTGTAAATCCAGTTTTCTGGTCACTAAGGTGTGCAGATTTGACATTAACCTGATGTAACTTTGACCTATGTAGTCTAAAGATAGGTGACAGGTGAGGAGCCAGCCATCACCCTAAATTAATTGCATATTATATATAGTGAGATTAAAGTCTAACAAAATGATTTTTTTTATTTAAAACTTGAGTTAAAGTAAAAATAAAATATATATAGGGTGCAACTGTGTATGTAATTCTAGTAAACAAATTGTGATATTAACGATTTGTGCTCTTTTTATTACAAATGATTGGATTTTCTTGCTTCTGAAGAGATGCTCTTTGAAATTTTCTCATATTACAATAAGAAAAGACAATCCAAATGCTAGAAATTCTAAAATGTCACATTTTATATTAAACTTTTTATTGTGATATGTCATGAAAAATGTTGTACTGACTATACATTTTTTATTTCTGTATTCTCTCTGATTCTGCTAGTACATGGCAGACATGATTTCCAATAGCCATGGGAGGCGTTGGTTTCAACACATTAATGGAGGGCAATAATCCTATAGTCTCCTGTGTAATTATATACACATTCTGCTGCCTTCTACTGCTTGTGTATTGGCCATTTTAATAAGAATAAGCTCTTCAATCCACATGTTTTGGTGAAAAACAAAACAATCATTTACAAATGAGCATTTATTTATGTAAAGTCCCATACAACCAAAAAAGTTTGTCATATGTTGTGTGCATGTATCAATCTGTCTGTCTGTGTGCGTTTCTCTGAAAGTACAGATGATGTAGGACCCATAAGTGTGAGTGTACTCACATCTGCTCATATGACAGTGACGATTTGAGTGTGTGTGTGTGTGTGTGTGTGTGTGTCTGTGTGTGTGTATACACTGGTAGTCCCTAGCCCTGTGGAGGCCAGTGAGAATCCCATGCTGTGCCCCAGCGCTGCAGTAGAGATAGGGAGTGAGGGTGTGAACTGAGACGCACAGATAGGGCCATGGCAGACAGGCAGACAGGAGCCAGCCTCTCTGCTCTCACAGATTAGCTTGACTCCAGCCTTACATTCCCCAGCTCGCCTGCATCGTACCAAACCGCACACCAACAACGCCAATGCACCATGCACAATCACAGCCATGGGAGCCTATATTCTATATTATTCAACACATAGAGACATAACGAAACGGAGAGAGAACAGTAAGTAATGAAAAGCAACACACATTTGACTAAATTAATGTTTCATTCTATTGGTTACCCAGTCAGAACATCTCATTTCACCATAGATGTTTGGTCTAATCATAATGCGTATATTAAACGTCACACAATATCTTTTGATTTTTGTCAAGGTAAAACACAGTAACCCAACACATACAAACAGTTTTACAGGCACACAAGTAAATGTCAAGTTGTAATCAGTGTGATCTTTCAATCTCAAATATAAAACAAAGCCCTACTGCAAAATCTCACAATCTGTGTGCAAGTCCTTTAAAACCACAACATGACAACACAAAGTCATAACATTCACATGGCATCATAAACTGTGATTAATAGCTGCCTTATTGTAATCTGCACTATCTTTCTAAATTCACTAGCTGACCCCATTTAATTTCAATCAAGGACATTATTTCATTTAATCTATGTATTGATTGATAAACACAACAACACCAAAACAGAGAACTTTGTTAACGTCATAAGATAACACCATTGATTATATGTACTGCTAAATCTTAAAGAATAAAAAAATAGAGATAATTTTCAGATTAAGCATTAAAGTAATATTTGGATTAATATAAGAACATTTAGTTTTTTATTTTATTTTACATTGCGTTTTAACAAATAAATGTAATCAAATTAAATCATTTAAATTACCTTCTGACCTTGTGTAAGGCCTTAGAACTGACATTTTAATTAATAGATTAGGTATCTGTTTAGATGTACAAGAGGTTTAGTTCTTTAAATTTGCAGATTGTTTAAAACAATCTACAATTTTAAAGAATTAAACCACTTTTAGAGAAGTGCCATATATAGTAAATACCTCAAGGCATTCTTGAGTTATCTCTCACACTTCTAAAATGCAAGACCATAAATTCCGTCTAACTTGAAACGATGCTCTTCATACGCTAAATGTTGCATAAAAGTATGCAGAACAAAATAATGTTGGGGGTATGCTCAAATGTGTGCTACCAAAAGCTCTGTAAATAGACTGAAGCAAATTTGAAGCGACATTATTTTATAGCATGTGTCTGAAGGAGATCCCGTATTAATTAATTACCATTAAACAGTTGTAACAAAAATTGCACTATGCTGCTTATAATTAAAACTGTGGTTTCCATTATGTAAATGGTA
Organism: Botia almorhae; assembly: GCA_036877575.1. Lineage (NCBI taxonomy): Eukaryota > Metazoa > Chordata > Actinopteri > Cypriniformes > Botiidae > Botia > Botia almorhae. The sequence continues at coordinate 40,548 of JAZGTJ010001873.1, forward strand.
CATGTAAAAGTTATTTACATAACCAGAGACTGACCGGGGGAAGCGCGCTCTGGCTTGGAACGGCTTGATGGGCAGGTAATGAGGCTCGCGCAGAGAGGGCCTCACGAGACACCTCATTCATAAGCGCGCGGTATCAGCCATCCCTGTGTGAGAGACAAGCATTAAACCGAGCCTTAACCCCTGGCGTTTGGAAGCAGCTGAAATGCAGAGTTAGGACAAGTCTAGCACTCAGAATAAACCCATTCCAGTTCATGCATGGATCAACAAGATACTAATAACAGAACGACTCTGGATACAGTTAATTTATTCGTCATATCTTTATCATTAGAATAACCTCATTTGGGAATATGATGGTGGTTCTCCATCAGCACCATAAATATCTTTGTATTATATAGGTTTGATTTACGCGTATAAATTTGAGAGAATAATACTGAATCTGAAATAAATCAAAATATAAACTCTATCAGCGATAAATGGCGTCATAAAAACAGACTTACACAACTGCTCCGTGAAATATATTAAAATTGTGAAAATTATATAATAAATGTAATTGGTCTGTGGTCGATTCATGACGTTCCTCCTCTTCCAGCAACTTTTCATCAAGTTGTCAACAATTAGCCCCTAATGTTTGATGTTATTACATTGAAATATTGCCAGTTCTGCTTATCTTTAAGAATACTAGCAAACAAATGATCACCAATAAAAATGTAGTATACTTAGATAAATGTTTTGTTTTGTTTTGTTTTTATCGCACTATGGGCTTGTATGTGTGTTTGATTTAGTCACAGGCAAAATTATTTAATCATTCGAATATTCATAATGTATTGTCACAACTGACAATGCAGGTTAAAGGTGGGTTAAACAACGTTTTTCTTTCAAAATGATAGATGCATACATACTTTTGAGACAAATGAGGATATATAGACCTGTATATATCAAAATAAATATAGGCCTACATTTAAATATTTTAGAACACTGTTCGGTGACAGTTAATTTTTTCAAAAGGTCGTTATTTTATAACAATTATATATTTGACAATACTTTGAGTCTGCCAACCCCCGTCACGAGCAACACACCTGAAACAATCGGCGTTGCCTGTGGCTGCTCATGCAGAACAGAATTTACAGTTCTTCCCTGCATCACTGAGTCGCTGAGTCTGACAGGGGTTTTCTATGCGTGACAGTGTGCGGATTTCTTTCATAAACCCTGTTTAGTATAAACACAACCAAAAGAAGTAAATCTAGAAATATTACTGAGCTTTCGCTGTATTTAATTACAAAACAGTATAAACTTAATAGACTAAATAAAGCCCCAACAATAAAAACAATGCATTAGTTTTAGCTACCGTACATTAATGTTTGCCATTTTAATTTAGTGTTCCTTAACGTCTAATTTAAAGAAGCGTCTGAGAGGTAACGGAGACATTATTTAACCAGTGTATCTTTGTAGGTTCTCCAGTGATCAAACAGTTGCTGACTTGCTCAATGCAGACGGAGTGTGCGTCAAATTGTCCTTTCCACGCGCTTGTGGCGCGAGCAATGTGTTCTCAGGTCTTAACATCACTTATTAATCTCATTATCAGTGGCCTGTCGAGGAGACGGATTGGCGACCACCTTTTTGAAATTTAAGAGAATCGTGTTAGATAGAACTTGTTCGAGTTAGTCGGTTGTATTGTAGCATTAAGGATCTGAAGAATTAAATAAAAGTATCTTGGATTCCTTTGTGCAGAGAAATATTTCGTTGTGCAAGTTTAAAAATTATCCCCATGATAAGAGATGTATGAGAGAAGCACGTGTAACTTTTTGTAAAATCATATTACAATTCTATTTATGGTATTGTGCGATACATCATGATTTATTTTTGCGTAATCACAGTGGTGCTTATTAATCGATTTATTTACATGTTTAAAACGTTAATAGCTGTTTTTATCCGAAACGGGAGGAGTGATAACTCAAACAATACCGCTAAGATAACAATATTTCCAACCGTGTATAATGAGTGTGATTATTGTTGTATCATCATACTAAGCTGTCGCTCGTATCTCTTATCTCACTTCAGCTTTTATAGAGAACACATCCAGATTTATCGGGCCATAAAATTTGGCTTTACGTTCTCGCACAGACACCGAGATTATTTTACTGCAACATTTTTGTTTTTCTAAGAAAACATTCGAAATACAAGCCACTACTGCAGAATATGGGCGCAGTTTAACGCAAAAGTTGACATTGATTTCTGACGTGAATACACTGATTTCATTTCAAAACTTACGTAGAATCCTGTATTTTTTTCTCAAGACTTCTCTTTGCTTTCTCTATTATACTCTATATAATTTATAATATATAGCTATTTTAAAATCTTAAATGTAGCCTATGCACTAGCGCTTCAGTCAAAGCGACAACTCCTTATAATGTGTCTTAAAAGTTACTTTAATGAACAAAAAACACTCCTTTATAATACAGCAGACTCAGCAAATATAGATCTTACAGGTTGGAGCTCACCCCTCCTCCGCAGCACACACACGACCTAGCTTATTCCTTTCATTCTTCTCCTCCTCCACGGGTCCTACCTTTGGAGTGCGTCACGTGGTACTGCTCATACAAATAACTCGCAGTAAAGTAGGGAACAAATCAGAGAACAGTTATATTAGGCATTATCTGGCGCAGCAGCTGTCTTCAGATGCAGACAAGTCAGAGTGACAAGTCGCAACGCAGAGTGGACTATAACTACAACTTTTGGCGTGTAACACAGAATTGTAGAAATTTGAATTCTTACAGATTGTGTTCGCTGGGATTAAATTAAGAAGAAAGAAGAGAGGGGAACTTCAGCGACGATATTCAACTTACTTGGAAAAGAGGGTTCCCGACTTTATCACTAACCGTCCTTATCTGGTGAGATAATACGACGAGAGCTGTTGGATGAAATTGAATAAGCCCCTTGCTTACAGCTATCAACGTTTTTATGTGATCTGTGCTGTCAATGATAAAATATCGATGCTAAAGAGATTACAGTGAGGCTATCTATTGTTTCTTGGTTTGATCGCCACAGCTATGATTTAATGCTTTCGGTAGAGTTTTCCCAGGATATCTGCTGATAATAATTTATATCTCCAAGCAAAGATACGCAAAGTCATTAATGTCATTGTAGTCTATTAAATTGTGATACAAAACTACAGATCATGACAGTTTTAACAATTTCTCCGAACTAGCTACACGTTCATGTTAATATTTCATACGTTTAAAAATTACTGTTGTTTTCAATAATAATTTTGCACAAATATGAATTCATAATTGCTCGTTTCTAAACATTGATATTTAGAAAATGATTTGTTTGTCTGCGTGTTACTTTATTTCTGTTTATTTCTGGTTTGTCATCAGGGGTGTGTTCGCTTTTTGCGGCCGCTGCTCAAGACACAATTGGATTGGAGGTTTTGAACGTTACCGAGACTTTTACTCCAAACAATTCTTAACCTGGGCATTTTGTTACTGGGTAATTTAATATTTTATAATCCATACGGATAGTTTAGTCATTGAATGCAATATGTATTCGAGCCTGGCTTTATCTTCCAACCCGTCCCACTACGGACACGATTCCGGGAACTACATCCATCCGTCCGCCAGCTCACCTGTGTATGTGCCCACCACCCGTGTACCTGCCATGCTGCAGACCCTGCCCTACCTACAGACGTGTGAGTCCACACATCAGTCCCATGGCCTTGGCAATCACCATTCCTGGCCACAGACTGGCACAGAGAACTCCACTTTCAACCCTGGCAGCCCTCATCCTCCTCCGGGTTTCTCCTATTCGCACAGCCCGCCGGTAAGCAGCAGCACCGGCAGAGATGCAACGTACCAGAATCCGCTGGTGCTGAGTAATGGCGGTCGGGCAGATCAGTATGGAAGTGCCCTGGTGCGTTCTGTGGGTGGCTCCTACTCCAGCCCCTACGCGGCCTACATGAGCCCGGAGATGGCAACCTCATGGACGCCAGGGCCCTTCGATGGCGGCATGATCGGTCTTCAAGGACGTCAGGGAACTTTCCCGGGAAGAAGGTCCAGTTTAGGTAAGCATACATAAAACTCAACACAGAAACACAATTTGTTTTTCCTAATTTATGACATTTATAAATGATATTTATAAAAATGATTTGATGTGAAAGTTTCTTGGTGGGGCATGTAAATCACTATAAATAAAAATATATTATAGAGGGCATAAAACACCGAATCGTGGTCAAAATGCAATCAACACAATTATTTGCAATACGTTTAAATTTATTTGTCACTGTAAATCTAGAAATTGTTATATTTTTTTAGCTGAATTTTGAGTATCGTGTTCCACATATGGTGTAATCTGTGTAATGTTTCTATGTAAAGTTACTATTTCATTTGGGTCGTTAGTTTGGCAATAGTTTAAAATCCATCTTTTAAGTCAACAGGCAAAAATGGTTGGAATGGAGGGGACCTCGTTTGATGCTGTGATCTCAGAATTTATTGCAGGGGTGTCTTACGGTTATTTAACGGTGACTTGGTGTTTATGTTAGACCCCTATCGTTGTTAAAAGGCAGTATATACCAATCAGTTGTGCCAGTCTATACAGGCTTTAGTAATTTAGCAATCAAAACAATAACAGCTGATCGTATTCCACTAATACACATCCTTTAATGGGCAATGCTTTGAAATCACTTTAAAGGGTAATTTAATTCAAAGCTATTGTCTGTGCACATGTGGATTGATGAAAAAGATCCTAGCACAACCCAAAATTGTGAGATCTATCTCCTGTACTAGCTACTGTCACCTTGATCAAACTTTTCTAAACAGACCATTAATGGCTGAAAGCACAATTAGCGCCTGTAACCTTTGAAGGGCCCTGGCGGACGAGTATTTTAAGCCTTCTTTAATAAAAACAAGATCTGTAGACGATTTATTCAGTCTCGAAACATTTTAATGTTGTCTAATAAATTCGAATAATTAAACCCGCTTTTCCGAATAAGACCGCTGCAGTCCATCAGAAAAACAAGGAGACATGTTAGTCTGACTATATGATCTATTAACCAAAAACATTATGAGAAAATTAATAATACTATTAATAACACTTAACGTTTTATTTTAAGTAAATTGTTGGAGGGCGTCACAGGTCAGTATCTTGATTAATTGGTGACCCCTGGATCTTTAACACTGATAAGTGCCCCATTGACATTCCGAGCGCCCGAGGCCCTTGTGCCTAGTCGGTCGCCCTATAGACACCCAAGTGACCCTGTATATGCTCGAATTAATCCATCCTTCATTCGTCTAGATTTTTTGACACATTTCATGCAATGACGTTCAGGAAACTTAAGCCTTCAGATTTAGCGTTTGTTCGCAATAAACTAAATATTGTTAAACACCCGTCTTGCTGATTCGTCAACCTAAATTATAATTTTGTTAAATTAAAATTATTGAAAATAAAATTCTGAAAAGCTAAAATATTTAATACAATTATTTAATTATTTGTATTTTTTATTTTATTTAACAAGCACTGTTCTTTTACAAATCACAAGAAACTTGCAAGAAAACCTTGGAAAAGGTTGAAGTATAAATGAATGAAGGTATAAATAATACTGGATGAAGTATAAATCAACGCTGAGTGTAATATATTTGTCCGTCGGTCTGTTTTTCAGACATGCTGGAGGAGCTGCCCGGTGAAGGGCGCGAGTGTGTAAACTGCGGCTCCATCTCGACCCCTCTGTGGAGGAGAGACGGAACCGGCCATTACCTGTGCAATGCTTGCGGCCTCTACCACAAGATGAACGGGATCAATAGGCCGCTAATCAAACCCCAGAAGCGTTTGGTAATTGTCCATTTGATGTCTTAATTATATTTTATTAATGCTTTTAGGTGATGGCTTTCATATGGCTTTTCAAATAGAGAAAACGTGCACTTTATGATTTTCTACCTGACCATGATTTTCTTCCTGAATTAAAATATTTTAATTATATTTTAAAATATTTTAAATCGTATGAAATGTTTGTCGTGAAATTACGATAGATTCAGACGAGGCACATTATACTTTTTTACAGTAAATTATTAGTATTTAAATAATAATAATAATAATAACAATTTTGTTGTTTTTTTACAAGCTTAGAATAGTCAAAAGTATCTGTGTTTACAAAAAGAATGCGTTTTTAGTCGGGATTAAATTTGACATGAAATTCTGTACATTATTAATATTATATTAATGTAAGAGACAGACAGGAGATAATCTCAGGCTTAGCACTGGGGAAGGTCATTGCAAGGCAGAAATCTCATAAAGCCTTCACTGCTGTCTTGTTTCCCAGGAATTAGTTATGTCTGTCACACATGCTCTCTCTCTCGTTTGCTCGCTCGCTCTCTCACTTTCTTTCTCCTTCTCACATACACACACTCCTGCCTCGCACTCTTCTTTACCTCTGTTTTCATTTGTGCCTTTGTGACCTTGTCCTTGGGTCTGTCTGTTTTTAACCCAAGTAGCTCAAAACTCAGAACAACACCAAATGGCGCGTTTGAGCGGAGAAGTTTCACTCTTACTCTTATTGAAGAGTGTTGATGGTGCATTTTTTTGTAAAATCCCCCTCTGAATTCATGCGCGTTATGAACAGTGCACAATAGTCAAGAGTCTTTTTTAACAGAAACACATTTTAACGAACTTAAAAATGTTATGATTGTCACAGCACAAATGTTGGAACCTTTTGCCAGGGCCAATAAGTAGGATACGCCATTGAGGACCTTAGAGGGCCCTGTTCACCCCCACCCTATCATGGAAAAACCTTCCCATCGTTCCCAACTTCCCATCGAATAGCCCTCTTTTGCATGTTATCTTCTCCTGCGTTTTTCTAGCAGGCCAGAGGTTGTAGGCTCCACCTTTCCTCGCTTTCGGTATATTGAATATCTCTGTTTCCTTCTCTCATGACCGTGCCTTTGGTTCCATTTACACCCACACAGTCAACAGTTTTGTCATTCAGATTAATGATTATGACAGCCTTAAGAGTGCCAGATTAATCACCTCCCCATATTTCTCTCTCTTTCTGTTTGTCTCTGCAGCAAAGCACGTCTCGACGAGCGGGTCTGTGTTGCACTAACTGTCATACCAGTACGACTACGCTGTGGAGGAGAAATGCAGAGGGCGAGCCCGTCTGCAACGCCTGCGGACTGTACATGAAGTTGCATGGGGTGAGTGCATGATCCAGTCTGCAGCTCGCTGCATCATTGTTTTGAGCATGACTGTGTTTTACTATCCAGAGCACGCTTTGAGGACGCAGTATGCATTTATGTGTGCATGGAGGTGCAGGTGCGAGTGTGTGCATGTGCGTATAAATGTGTTGGTCCATGTGATCTTAGGTCATAGATATGTTTATGAGGCAGGTGGGACTTAACTAAGCGTTAAAAACAAAAATCAGCAAGACATAACAAGAAAATCAGCAACCCTTACCTCATTTAAAACATCAATCATTTTTATTTGTAACTTTTGACTGCGCAATAAATAATCAATCGTAATTTATTTGTAACATCCTCTCCAAAATAAAGCTTTGCTGTTTGCTTTGTCTTCGCTGTAGGTACCCAGGCCATTAGCAATGAAGAAAGAAAGCATTCAGACCAGAAAACGCAAACCAAAGATGCCCAAGACGAAAGTATCCTCAGGTAAGAGTGAAGAAAAGCATTTAAAACAGACCTTTAAAAAAAGGAAGAAGGTGGTTATATTTTGGAAGAAAGTGGAGATGAGTGATTCTGATGAAAATGTGGGAGTCAGCAAGTCAGAGAATGTGTGGAGAGAAATATGGGGTGAGTGAGAAAGTAAAAGGGAGGGGAAAAGGAGTGAAAGGGAGAGAGACCAGTGACATCATTTTCTTTTCTTTTGGCAGACATGTGGCTTTGGTACAAACATGAACAAATGTCTAATACTGTTAAATGTCACTTGCAATAAGCATTGCATCTAGTTTGACAATATTTTTTTTGGCTGTCAAACTAAATTCATCAGCAAATATTCTCTTTGTCTTAAGGGTCAACAGCGTCTGGTGCAACGTCTCCCCCTTCATTGCCTGTGTCAGAGAACGCCTCTACAATAAAGAGTGAACCCAACATTGCAGCTTCTCCATATGCTGGCCAAACTGTCGTCTCAGTCACGCAGGTATCCACTCACAAATACACCACGTGATTGGTGAATGATTTTGT